>JAFEMH010005573.1:0-157908 GCA_022495995.1 Adenophora triphylla var. japonica | reverse complement strand
GAGACCGGTCTTACGTTGATGGCCGGTGGTTGAATTAGTTGAAGTGGCGAGGCGGTC
Source organism: Adenophora triphylla var. japonica (assembly GCA_022495995.1). NCBI lineage: Eukaryota > Viridiplantae > Streptophyta > Magnoliopsida > Asterales > Campanulaceae > Adenophora > Adenophora triphylla. The sequence continues at coordinate 157,851 of JAFEMH010005573.1, read as the reverse complement.
TTTCGTTGGCGGCCGGTGGTTGGTTACCGTTGAAGTAGGCGAGACCGGTCTTATATTGGCGGCGGTGGTTGAATTACCGTTGGAGTGGGCGAGAGCTCGAGCTTGGCGTGCCGTGGTTGAATTGCCGTTGAAGTGGCGGGACCGGTCTTACGGCTTGACGGTGGTTGGGTAATTGCCGTTGAAGTGGCGAAGACTCGGAGCTTACGGCGAGCGCCGGTGGTTGCGTTGCCGTTAGGTGGCGAGACCGGTCTTACTGGCCGACGGCGGGGATTAGTTGCCGTTAGGTGGCGGGGGCCGATCTTCTGGCTTGGCCCGGTGGTTGGAGTGCCGTTGGAGTGGCGAGACCGGTCTTACGTTGATGGCCGGTGGATTGAATTGCCGTTGGAAGTGGGCGAGCTCGGAGCTTACGACGGCTTGCCGGTGGTTGCGTTACCGTTGGAGTGAGCGAGACCGGTCTTACTGGCGGCGGCCGAGGATTGAATTACCGTTGGAGTGGCGGGGGCCCGGTCTTACAACGCTTGGCACCGTGGTTGGAGTGCCGTTGGGTGGCGGGACAGGTCTTACGTTGATGGCGGTGGTTGGTGCCGTTGGAGTGGCGAGCTCGGACTTACGGCAGGTGGTTGAATTGCCGTTGAAGTGGGCGAGGACCGGTCTTTCGTTGACGGCCGGGGATTGAATTGCCGTTGAAGTGGGCGAGGACCGGTCTTACGTTGACGGCCGGTGGTTGAATTGCCGTTGGAGTGGGCGAGGCTCGGGCTTACGGCCCGGCTTGCCGGTGGTTGAATTGCCGTTGAAGTGGCGAGACCGGTCTTACGTTGGCGGCCGTGGTTGAATTACCCGTTGAAGTGGGCGAGACCGGTCTTACGTTGATGGCCGGTGGTTGAATTGCCGTTGGAAGTGGCGAGGACCGGTCTTACGTTGGCGGCCGGTGGTTGAATTGCCGTTGAAGTAGAGGGCGAGGACCGGTCTTGTATTGGCGGCGGTGGATTGAATGCCGTTGGAAGTGGCGAGACTCGGGCTTACGTGGGCCGGTGGTTGAATTGCCGTTGAAGTGGCGAGACCGGTCTTACGGCTGGCCAGGGATTGAATTGAAGGGTTAGGGACCATTACGCACTTGGATTTCTTTGGAAAAGGCCTTAGGACGGCCGAGGGCAAAGATTATAAGAGGCGGGGAAAGTAATTTGGCCACCCCTTGCAAAGAGGTCCGTACGGACCAACACAGGCTGCAAAGAGGTCCGTACGGACCAAGTTGGTTTTTACGGTTCCCAGGTTTTGACCGGGTTAAATCGAGCCCTTCCCCATTTCTTCTTCTTCGGTGCGTGAACCAGAGAGAGAGAGAGAGAAAATCCTCCATTGTTAACCAAAATCCTCCATTTTTTGCTTGAATTGCTTGCAATGGCGGAAGGATCTCGAAGGAATCGTCGTCAGCGCGGTCGAGGTGGTCGAGCAACGGATGGAGCTCCAAAGAAATTGGATCTCGTTTGTTCCATCTTCGAAGAACCGGATGTCTTGTATCCGAATCCGGAGGTGCACAATCGTCGTTCTAGGAACGTCGGGGAGGTAAGAAATCCGTTCCGTTTTGATTCCTGCTTTCGAATTTTTGAATGCTAGAACTAGGTTTTAGTTTTTCGCATTTTTGAATTTTGTTATTTTTTTTATGCCTTTTGTGAAATTCTTGATGAATTGTTGAAAATGGACATGTAAAAATTGTGGGTATGTGTATTTTGTGCGGGACTATGTAGATTAGCTTTTATTTGTGAAAATAAAGTGCCTCTCTAATGAAATGCATGCTTTGGTGTTTTGTACCGTATGCTATTTATGTATGTACATTATGAGAAAAGTTTGTCGTGTAGTGACAATTTTTGTGAAAAAATGTGACATGTGCCGTGTTTTGTGACGGGTTTTGTCAGAAAGTGTGTGCCGTGTAGGGACGGATTTTTTTGAAAAATGTGTTATGCATATGTGTCGTGCCGTGTGTGCCATGTTTTTGGGTGACGGACTTTGTGGGGAAAATATGTGCAATATGTGCCGTGTTTTTGTGACGGGTTATATGTGCCTTTGCCGTGTTGGGACGGACTTTTTGAAAATGTGTCGTGTAGGGCTTAATCCCTCTTTTGAGAAAATGTGTACGGTGTGTGCCGTGTTTTGTGACGGTTTGCATGGGAAAAATTATATGTATAATGAAAATTATGTGCGACATATGCTGTGCGTGTTTTGTGACGGGATATATGTGAAAAATATGTGCGATGTGTGCCGTGTTTTGTGACGGGTTATTTTCATGGCTTTCCGTGTTGGGACGGACTTTTGTGCCTTTTGTTTTATATTAAGAAATGCTTGTGATTGACGTACCTTTCTTTGTGTTTACTGCGGGATGCGGGAGCTTATGGCCGGGAAGGCCAAGAGGATGAAGACTCGGGGATCGCTCGAGGCATTGTTGGTTGTGGCGGCGGATGCCCGATATTTCCGTGGATGGTAGGCCGAGTCCCGGGAGGTGGTCTACGCTTACGGCTGGGGGTGTTCGTAGAGAACACGGCGGAGTTTACGATACGAGGAAGAACAAGAGCGTCTTCCTTGGCCTTTACGAGTATTGGTGGGATACCACCCACACCTTCCATCGAGTTGGGGAGAGGTGACGGTGGCCAGCCAGGCCCAGGCTTTCTTTGCGATTAGGGCTTTCCTTGAAGGAGGGCCGGTGCGGTGGAAGATATGATCTCCGTCTTTGTGTTGGCCAGAGGCTGCTTGGGCTTTGAGCCTCGTCCTCGCGAGGGCACAGGGCATGTTTGTATAGTGATGTGGAGGCGAGGATCACGGCCGGCATTGTGGGGCCTATGTTCGAGTACCGGCCGAGTGTGACGGCGGGCTTGGCGCGCTCCTTTTGTGGTATGCACTGTCAGAGACTTTGTTCTCGAACCACGCGGCTGCGGCTCCCTTTGCTCTGTTGGAGAGCTTGATTGATCTGGATAGAGTTTGTGACATCGCTTGGGGCGAGCGAGGCTTGGCGAGCTCTACTTCTCTTTGGACCGGTTTAGCGGAGTGTGGCGATTCATTGGCTTTGTTTGACTTTGCTTTGGAGGTATGAGTTTATTGCTTGTTTTTGATTTAGCAACTTGTCTTTTCTCCGTTTTCTTTTGCTTGAGCCTTTTACATTTTGTCGCGGGTGTGGTTCTATGAGGTTTTCGGTGTTTCAGTGGGATAGAGATCACAGAGGCATTCTTTGCGTATCTGCTATCTTTGGTGGGCTCGTACGGCGAGGAAGAGGAGGACCGGCGGGGGAAGCTCACCATCGCCTACGGGGATGTGCGGGAGCGTCTGGAGAGGGGTAGCCGGAGGGTTTGTTTTGTTCCCGTGGGCTCGGTATGAGGGTGATGAGTTCGAGGGCTCCCAGGAGTGACGGCGCGACGGAAGATCTTTGCGGGGCTTGACTGCGATGTTATGTATCACGGGGAGCGGGTCTTACAGCGGCATGGCCCGGTGTGCTTCCCGTGGCTCAGAGGACCCTCCCTTTGGGATGCTTGATTCCGGGACATGGATGTGCTTGATTTTGAGAGGTACCTTGGCGGTGTGGGCGTAGGAGTTCATCTTGTATGGAGAGGAGTACGGGGCCTTCGTGAGGAGGAAGGCGAGGGCGCCGCGAGTGCGCGAGGAGAGAGAGGCGCGCGGGCTCCCAGAGGTTCCGATGCGGGGCCGGATTTCACGTATGTCCGTGGGGACGGAGTCGAGGAGGAGGGTGTGCATGCCGTTCTGGCGAGCTCTGCTTTGCATCTGAGTGGATCTAGATAGATCGGTGAGTGTGCTTGACTCTTTTCCATCTTGGCATCTTTTACGTATTTTCTCTTTTTGTTGTTGAGTATAAGCTTGTATTCTTTGGCGTTTCCTTGGGTTTGCTTGTTGGTGCGGAGTCCGGGGAGAGCCTATGATATCTTGACTCGCCGTTATGTGGCGATGAGGTCGTTTGCGAAGAAGATGGCGTCGAAGATATCTTGCCGGTCTTCGCGACGCGTGCGGCGTACCCGAGCCTATGCCTTGAGGCGTGCAGCAGACGTTCCTCCGCCTAGAGCGGCGGAGCCGCGGCGGGAGGGACCTTCGAGGCGGCATAGCATGGATGCGGGGCGTCTTCGGGAGCTCGGGCGGCGGCCCTTTTATCGATTCTTCCCTCCTCGGGATGCGCGGGCGAGGGTCCGTCGAGCCTTCTTTCTTTGATCCTTTCGCCGGATTTGATCCTTCGGATTACTTTGAGTGGCGGCCTCGGCGGGCTCGGTACTACGATGACGAGGATGTGGCGGGCGAGTTCACGGGGATGCCCGACTTCTCTCTGGAGGACCTCGGCGAGGATGATGATGATCTTTGAAGAGTCGGATTAGGGTCCATTTGCTTTCCCTCTTTCCATATCTTCTCTTTTTTTTTTTGTTTAGCAACGAGACATTTGATATTCTGTAATAAAACACTCATATTTGCACGGCAAAACGGCATTTTATTTTAAGATGTAATGTCATTTTTGTGATTCCGGGATTTGTCCTAGAAATGGTTGCTATTATTATTTTTTATTTTGTGCATGCCACGTGGTGAGAGTGCGTTTGTGGGTAGTGTATGTTTGCGGGAATGGCTTTGGCAGGTGTTTGGGCGGTTTGGAGCAAGGTCTGGCTTGAGGACGGTGGTTGTTATGCTTGTTTCTTTGAGGAAATGGGTTCTTTTTGCAAGGAGGTCCGTACGGACATACCTAGCATGCAAAGAGAGGTCCGTACGGACCAACCTTGCTTTTGGGAAGGAGATAAATGCTTTCCGGTGTCGGTTCTTCCCCATTTCCCCATTTGCGGCCATTTTCGAGCTTTCTTCCCCATTTTCTCTAGGAACCTCCATTTTTGCCATGGATTCTTCGTACGTCCCTAGAATTTTGCCGAGGCTTTCGCGGGAGAGGCAAGCACACTTCCTTGAGCGGTTGAAAACGTGGATGCGGCGCCGTATGAGGCATCGAGACGGGCTTTCGAGGTAAGGTTTCGTCTTTGCTCGATTTGGTCTTTTAAGGAGTTGGTTCTGATTGGGATTTGTTGCGGGCTGCCGCGAAGTTACAGGATGTTAGGAGGCATGTGTCTTGTTTCTCCTATAATGAAATGGTGCCCACTTTTGAGGATTTTCGGGCTTTGATTGGGGGGCCAGGAGGTGGAGGCCATCTCGCTTCCTTTGATTGGTGGTCTTTGCGGTGAGCGTGAAGCTTGCGAGGCTTTCTTCGTACTTCGTTGGAAGAAGTGCGGGGCATGATCCTTGATTCGGGTCATATCGACATTTACGAGGCTTGCTTAGGAGCGGTTCATGGTTGATGATGAGTGATGTCTCTTGGGACGCATTTGCCTTGTGCGTGATGGCGGCGCTTTTCTGGTCGGCTCCCTTGGCATTTGCGATGGCGCTTTGCTAGATGTGGTAGGGACGCTGCGGAAATTTGGAGAGGATATTGTCCCGTTGGTCTTTGGGGAGACTCTTCGTGGTATCGGCCGTGCGCGGCCCAGGGATCGTTTCATGAGAGGGGAAGCCCCGCTTTGCTCACCTTGTGGGCTGCGAGAGAGACTTCGAGGCCATGCCGAGGCTCAGGCGTCGTTTAGCCGTGGTCATTTGCTCGGCGACCTCTTGTGTTGGATATGGATCGATCACTTTGGGAGAGATGGATGGCACGGCTTGGTACGCATCGAGATCATTTGGTGGGTTCCGCTGGAGGATTGAGACTAGGAGGATCTTGCGGGAAGGGTCCTACGTTGTCGAGTTCCGGGTTTGTCTTGGTCCTCCTTCTATATTCCGTCGCTTGTTTCCGGCGGTTTGGGATGAAGCGAGGAGCCTTTGTTGGGTGCAGGATGACCTTGCTCTGCGGAGGTAGTTCCTCTTTGTATGGCGGCTTCGGGTGCCTTCTTGTATTTTACGAGGGTATGGAAGTATTCCGCTTTCCCTCTGTGGTACTCCTTAGACGTCGGGAGCGTCGTATTGACGACTCGGTACTGGCACAGTATGAGCGGCGTGTTGGGCGATCCCAGTGGTCTTGGAGAAGCGAGGCGTGTAGCGATTACAGGACCGGTTGCCGTAGTAGCTATTGCCTTAGGAGTGCGAAGCACAGTCGACCCTTTGGATGTGACGGGAGACACTTTGTTTGACTACGAGACTAGAGTTGACCGGCGACGGGGAGAGGTCCTCTTTGCGGACTCGCGGGGAGGAGATCCGAGCCGAAGCACGGGCGAATGAAGCCACGAGAGCTCTTGGATTGTTTGACTCTACGGGGAGGACCCCGGATCTCGGGCGAGAGACGCGAGTTGGTTCACGTGGAGCGAAAGAAGACTCGCCGGGGACGAGGGAAGAAAGGAAAGAATGGCGAGGGACAAGCGCGAGATGGCGCGGAATGACCTCTAGGTATCCATTCATTGCATTGCAAACACATTATTAGTTAAATGTATTAAATTTGTCTTTTAGCATGTTGTGAACTTGAGAGTAGACCGTGCTTGAACTCATCAAGAAATGTTGTAACCGTTAGTGATTTGTGATTTACTTTTAAAGCTTTGTCGAGACGCAAGATCTCTTGTTTGCCTTTGCTTTTGTTGTGCACTTTGTCGGCGTCCGTCCTTGGACTTTTACATTGCATTTGCGGACTTGAAGCGATGCAGGCCATGACGGCAATCCCTTTTGCTTAGGCTTTGTGCTTGGGCGAGAGGTTGAATGATCCCTTGACAAGTCGTTTTGACGGTCTTTTGTAGCTTCCTTGCCTCTTGTTGGCGTCGGGCTCTTGACCTCTTTTTGCGGCTTACGCTTGAGCTTCTTTTTTATTTATTGTTTTTTTGTGAGCCCTTGCTCGAGCTCTCTTTTTTTTTTTTTTTGAAGCGCGTGAGGGCGAAGACAAGCCCTGGCAGAAGCGGACATGAGTCGGTCGTTTGATCTTTGAGTGACCCTCGGATGTCCTTTGATGTTGCCGCCGTCGTTTGACTTGGTCAAGGTATTTGTTGGGGCGTGTTCTTGAAAAGTGCGTAGCTTGATGGAGGTCTTGATTGACATTCAAACTTTTGACTTTTTGTGTATTTTTAGGCCGGACCAATTAAGGTTGCCTACGTTCCCCAGGACTAGAGGGCTCAGTGCACGTAGTTCGACACTACATGGAGTGCCAAGAGATGCACGATTGTTCTTCTTTAGGCGAAGTATCTGCGAAGTTTGCTTAGTTATTTGGATTCATGAAGGGATTGCCGTCTAGGTGCATCGGCTTCATGGCGCCTCGGAGAAGATCTTTTGAACCACGAAAGGGCCGATCCATGTGGGTTCCCATTTTCCCGAGTGGGTTGGTTCGAGTGGGAGGCTTTTCTTTGAGTCTGAGGTCACCTTCCACGATGTCTCGGGATTTGACTTTCTTGTCGAAAGCTCTAGCCATCTGCTTTGATAGGCTCGGACGTGTTCCATGGCCTTTAGTCGTCGCTCGTCTAGCGAGCCAATTCGTCGTGTCGGCTTCGGAGCCATTCAACTTCGTTGATGTCATTTTCAGCGGCGCTCGGAGTGAGGGAATTTCTAGCTCGATGGGAAGGGCTGCTTCCATCCGTATGTCGGGGCAAATGGGGTTTCTCCGTAGGCATTACGGCCCGATGTGCGGTAGCCCCAAAGTGCAAGGTGCGGCTTCTCGGGCCAATCTCGTCCTCGGGTGGTCATTTTCGGATGATCCGTTCGAGGGTTTTGTTTCTTTGCTTCCACGGCGCCGTTTGTTTGTGGCCGGTAGGGAGAAGATTTGTGGCGTGTGATCTTGAATTCGGCCCGGCGATGCATCGAATTCCCCTTGAAGTGTGAACCATTGTACGATATGACCTCATTTGGGATGCCGTATCGGCGAGATGATGTTTTCCTTGAGGAAATGCGCGACCTTCTTGGAGGTGAGTACCTTGTAGGACTTGGCTTCGACCCATTTGGTGAAGTAGTCGATGGCTACTAAGATGAACTTCGTGGCCAGATTCTTTGCTGGCGGAGCGATTTTCCCGATGACGTCAATTCCCAGTGGCAAATGGCGAGGTGTAGTCATGCGGTAGAGATCGTGGGAGGTAGATGATTGAGGTTGGAGAACCGTTGGCACTTGTCGCGGCTTCGGACAAAGTGGATGCAATGCGCCTCCATGGAGATCCGGTAGTAGCCCATCACGAGAATGATTTGCATCGGGGCTGCGGCGTTCATGTGGGGACCGCAAGCCCCATTGTGGACTTCGTTCATGAACTTGTTTGCTTCTTCTTGGGCGATGCGGCGTAGGAGTGGCCCGTGGTAGCGTTTCTTGTATAGCATGTCCCAGAGGATGACGAAGTGAGAGGCGAGGCGTTTTAGGGCCATGATGCTCTTGGTTTTGACCCCTTACGTGTGTGGGTCTTCCTTGTTCATGAAGGTGGTTTCCCAGTTCTTGAGGTATTGGAAAATCTGGTTTGTCTTTGGAAATGGCGTCGGACTTGCGTCTCTTTGGCTCTTCGGCAATCTTGCAAATCGTTGTGATTAAAACCTTCTCGGCGGCTTGGGCCCGGTTTTCTCTCGTTTGACAACATGCTTAAAGATGTGCTTAATGTATTGTTCGTTTAATGTGTGCTTCTTTATCAAGTGAATCGTTATTAGCTTGTTTGTGTGTTAGTTAATTTATCGGTTGTTAAAGATGCAATGAGAGATACTCGGAAAGATCGAAGCATTCATTAAGAGCATACGGGAATACATTATTGGCAATGAGTTCGTAATCTTACGGCGTGAGGCCATCGGATGACTCGAGAGACTCAAATTCAAAGCTAATGGACTCGGGATGAGTTTTGACACTAGACTCTAGGACTCGAGGGTCGAGACCAAGTTGTTCGATCATGTCCTTTTTCTTTGGCGGTGGAGTCAGGAGAAGGTGGCCCGGTTATTGAGTGGCAATGAGCTTGATAGGAGATGGGGCTTGAAGGGCTTTATGTCACCGTTCCCGATCATTGCTATCACGAGTTATCGAAACAAAATCGATTAGATGCGGCATCTCGATTTCTTCTTTGAAGAAGCGAGGTGGAGCGGTGGCTCGTCCCAAGCATCGTCTGCGGAGTCTTTTGCTTTTGTCTTGGGCATTACTAGCTCGAATGCGGACTCGTCCCGCTTGTTGAGGGCGGGAGTGTTGACGAGAGAGTTTTCGAGTTCTTACGCGAAGAGGGAGTTTTCGAACCAAAATTCGTTGTGAATAGTGGTGGTTGTGGATCCGGTAGAGGCGGTGTGTCGAGAAATGCTCTTCGGACGGGATTTGGCTTGAGGCCTCACGAATCTTGCCGGGTTCTGCTGGAGCTTGTCCATGGTTGTCGGCCGGCTTTGTTTGGCGGCGATCGGCTCTGTTCCCTTTCTGGATCTTCTTCCAAGTTGCCGGCCTTCTTTGTGAAGTACTTGGTCATGTCGAAGGCATGGGGACGAAGATCGGAGATTGCGTGCAAGCCTCTTTTGTTATACGTGGAGCGTTTTCGTGCGGCTCGCTTGTCCTCCGCAATGTGTTCGGGAGTAGGAGAGTATCCCGGGCCGTGCGGGGTATTACATTCTTTGATATTGATGATCTGTTGGGTGCCACGATGGCGTTTTCCCAAGCCGAGCCGGGGATGTAGTTCATGTGCTTCATCATTTTCATCGGGGGAGGGATCTTGTCCCAAATCAAAGGCGGGTCTATGTGGCACACTTGGGCCTTTGGGCTTTCGATGGTGAACCTGTTAGCATCATGCCATCATCGTCGGGTTTGATCTCTAAGGCCAGGGACGCCGTTTGTGTCGGTCCTTTCGTTGACTACGCTATCACCGTAGATGATGGTAAGATCTGTTCCTTGGACGAACTTTACGCGGCGATGGAGAGTGGATGCCACCCCATTGATGCGGTGTAGCGAGGGCGTCCCAAAATGGCAGATGAATGTGATCGGGATGTCGATGACTTGGAAATCCGTCGGGACCATTTGTTTTCCGAACCACAAATTCAAGGTGGCTATTCCCAGGCGGGCGGGATGTTGAGTCGTATGCCTTGATTGCACAGTCGAGGGCTTTAGATCGGTTGCTTTGATCCCTAGCAAATCCATCATTTTGGGTGGAAGGACGTTCATGGATGATCCCCATCTACCAAGACCCGTGGGAGACGGCGCTCGTCCGGTTGAAGCTGTTATGTAGAGAGGCTCGTTGTGAGTCGGCCCCAAATTTTGGAAGGTCGAGCTACGTGAAAGTGATGATATTCTTGTAATTGACGTTGCCAATCATACGGCTGCTTCATCGGGTGTCCTTTGTGATGGGAACCATAGTGCAGGCCGGAGCTTTCTTCCAACTTGAGCTTGTGCGGGTAAGATGAAGTGAGTAAGGACCGAGTGAGATGTTAGCTGAGTGCGCTTGAGTGTGTCAAGACGGGATCTTGACCTTTGGGTCAAGGTTTCGGCTTCTTTGGCGTAGGGCCCCTTTTCGGTTCGTGGCTCGGTATGGTGGCCTTTTGTCTGTCCGTGGAGGATTATTTGGGATTTGGCCAGGAACGTGTCGAACATTCACCTCTGGACTTATGGTTTTGCTTGTCTCTCCTATTTACGTAGTGGGAGGAGCACGATTGGCGTAAGGCCAGGCTGCGCATTTCAATTCGTTATTTGTCATGGCTTTTCTTGAAGCATCAATAGTGGCTTTGAGATCTTCCCAAGACGGGGTTGGATTATACTGGACCTTCGGGCCTTCGGTGGCGGTGCGAAGCTTCGTCCCGGTGATCATGGAGCGACATTGCCATGGCCTTGTGCGAGCTAGGCTTCTTTGGAGTAGATGACATAGTAGTCAAACTTTCTGAGGGTTCTCGAGGGTTCCGGCGTGGGATCACCGGATTCGTACCTCTTTTCAGTTTTTGTTGAGAAGATAGCTTCTTCTTTCGTCGAGGACGGCCCTCGTTCATTGCATCACTGGAATTCCATTTCCAGGACAAGCCTTCTGTCGCTTGAGGCGTCCCACGAGATGTGTTCGTTGTTCGGCGGTGGTACGGGACCTCGGGAGGCTGAGTGGGCAAGCTTTCCTCTGGAAGGTCTTGTGGCCTTACGTCATGCTGCATGGCTCGTACGAGGGTAACGGGTTGACTTACGGGAGACAATGAGAGATGTTAGAAATTTGTAGGAGTGATCATGACTTGGGAAGCCCCGGGTAGTTGGGTGGCTAATGTTCGAAGTGGTGCATGGCACCTTCGATCGAGCTTGTTGCTCACCTTGACGTTTCTTAATAGCCATGAGGACTGCCAAACTTCTTCCAATGTTGGGAAATTTCTTGGGGGTAAGGTCCCGTTCTCATCGTTGTTATCCACGACTTGGCCATGGGGAATTGACGGTGTCCTGGTGACAGAGTTGGGAAGGAGGTAGGACCTTGCTTTGTTTTGACCTTTGGGAGACGGGTTCCGGGTACTCTCGACCACTCTCTGTTAGGTTTGGAGGGTGATGGGTAAGGTTTAGACACGGGAATGGCCTAACGGGATAAAAGGGGAAAGCTCACGTGGCATGCGGTTTCCGTTTCTTTTATTTTGATTTTTTTGTTGTTTTAATTTACTTAAAACATGTTTTCTCGAGAATCCTAGGTAGGTTGGAAAAGATTGCTCTTCTTTTTCGCAACTATGCTAGATCTGGGTCGATGGAGACCATACGTGCGGCTATAAGCCCTCGTTTTGCACTGTATTTCGACATCCCGGGGTGGACGGCCCCGGGCGAGGGTCCTATAGTGCAAGCGGTTTCCACCGGCCTAAAGAAAAATCGAACCTAAGGACCGAGCTTTGTCATGTTCGTTTTGATGCGTTAGCCATGTGAATAGTGAACCGAGCCGGCCACTTAGTCAAGATCGGGTCAAGAGTTCGGCATGACCTCTCTTTACCTTGCTTGCGCAAGGGATGCAGTGACGTTAGGCGTTGGCTGGTCATATTGTCATGGGCGACGTATCAAGGCGTGATGACATGGTGTCATGTGAGCATGGATGTATATCAGGGACGGAACATCGTGCAGGTGTAGCTTCGGAAATCAAGATCGAGTCAAGATTTTAGCATGACCTTTCATCGCTTTGCTTGCGCGAGGATCTTGAGTTCCGAGCCTTGACTCGAAAAATGGCCGGCATGGTATATGTATTCGAGCTGTATGACACGGGACCAGGTAAAAACCAACCGAGTGCGGACGAGTGTGACTCAAGACTCAAACGTGCGGGGTTGACGCTTGGCTAGGATGGGATGTTTGGAATGATCCGTGCGCGTCCAAGAGGCCTAGGAAGACCTAACGGCGCAAGCGAGACCACTCGGGTTGAGGGTTGTAGTGTGCGGTGTATCCGGCGGCCGGTGCGCGTAGCGTGCGGTGTTAGGCAAGCGACGGTGTGAGTAGTGTGCGGTGTAGCAGAGGCGGCGGTGCGCGTAGTGTGCGGTCTCTAAAATTCTTTTACGAGTAAACGAAGTTTTTGAAGAATTTTAAATGTATGCACGAGATGTATATTGATGCATTTTTTTTTTGTATTTTTATTTTTTTGTAAAATAAAAAGTAAAGCACGTGCACACACACACAACTTGATTAAAGGAAGGGGTAAAATGAAAGTTTGACCCTCATCATCGTTTTAAAAATCTTTTGTTTTGTTTAAAAAGATTTTAAAACAAAAAGTTCCCCAATGAGTCGCCAACCGAAATAGCCCGGATCCGAGAGCGCGCGTTCGCGCCCGGCATACGGCATTTCCCCGCCTTGCGAGCGGTTCGTTGGAGGTGTCTCGCCGTTTGTTTTCGCATTTGTAGAGTCGCCACGCCGTTTTTATTAAGCCCCAAAACATTGAAAAAGGGCATCGGTTTAAAGATAATTTTAAAGCTGTTTTTGTGTGATGAGATTTTGAGTTCGGAGGTCGAGATGACTCCTCGGGAAGAGAATATTAGAATATTAGAGCTCACAGAGTCGCCTCGTAAAACGAGTCTTTCGGATACCCCTAATATCCTTTAAATGTTGTGTGTGTGTGTGTGCTTTTAAAAATGCATGCTTTGTATCGGATGTCTACATTGTATGCTATGTATGGAAATGTATTGAAATAGTAATGGAAGGAAGCCTTACCAATGTTGGTTCGTGTCTGTCTTGTGAGGAATAGTGTTTGAGGTCGGAGTAGCGTTAGGTGCGGATCGGGATTGCTTCGGGAGATGCCGGTTGTCTGCGGACGAGTTTCGGCGTGAGTTGATGTTGCGAGGCTGCGTTCGGGGCGAGAGGTTCGGCGTGCGTGGGGATCGTCGGGAGTCACTCGGGCGAGAGTTTCGGCGTGCGTTGAGGTGGCGGGAGTCACTCGGGCGGAGTTTCGGCGTGGTTTGGGATCGCCGGTTTGACTCGGAAAGAGCGGGACACCGTGGAAAGACCGAGGCAAGGCCTCGGAGTACCACGAGGGGCCTCAGAGTACCTCGAGAGTGCCTCGGGGCAGCGCGGGAGCGTCGCGGGAGCGCTCGGGGAGGCTTCGGAGCACCACGAGGGGGCTCGGAAGGCCTCGGAAGGATCCGAAAGGGGCCGGGAATGCCTCGGAAGGACTTAGAGGGGAAGCCAGAAGGCCTAGGGAGGAAGAGAGAAGTGGGAGGTGTGTGAAAATGAGGAGGGGGAGCCCTCTATTTATAGTTCCAGATTTGGTGCAAAGAGGTCCGTACGGACCTCCCTGGTAATCCAGTTTTTTGGTTTTCCTCGATTTGAGGGAATATGTGATGATGGTGAATATTCTGTAATTATGGTGTCCCCTGAGCAATAAGGTCCGTACGGACCATCTTGCATGCAAAGAGGTCCGTACGGACCAACTAAGCATGAGGGTAATCATTTTCTCCGGGATTTGAGGGAATATTGTGGACTTTAAGGGGATTCAGTAATTATGATAACAAAGAGGTCCGTACGGACCATTATTGCTTTTCCAATTTTCTGAAAATTCCCGAAAGGTCCTTTTGTCCCTTTTTATCCCAGGAAGGCTCCTCCCTTGGTTTGGTTGGGGGTTTAGAGAGGGTTTTGAGTGAGAGGGGTCGTCGAGACTGCGTTGATGAGTCTGCGGTGCTTCCCGTGCGTTTGAAAGGGTGTGATCCAGATTGGGGTACTTACAGATGGGTAGAAGAGTTACCAATGGTTCTATGGGCTGACAGGACGACATCTAAGAACGCTACTGGTCAAACCCCCTATTCACTTGTATTTGGAACAGAATCAGTTATTCCAGCAGAAGTCCTTGTACCTACGACCAGATACAATTTGTTGACATCTGAACATAATAAAGACATCTTGATACATGACTTAGATACCGTGGACGAACTGAGGGACATGGCCAAAGTCCGCATGGCAGCATATCAACAAAGGGTAGCCAGATCTTACAACAAAAACGTAAGGATTAGAAGGTTTCAAGTAGGAGACTTAGTCCTACGAAAGGCATTCCAAAATACAAAGGAGCCCAATGCAGGAAAGCTCGCCCCAAAATGGGAAGGACCCTACCTAATAGATGCGCAGGCCGGGAAAGGAGCATATCGCCTGGCAACCTTGGATGGCCAAATGATACCGCGAAGTTGGAACGCCATTCACCTTAAAAGGTATTACATTTAAACGAAATTCCCCATGAACTCATCTTTTCCAGGTATGGATCATCTTTTAATTTTTTGTAACCTTTCTTTTTTCCTATGTACTTTTTTACTTCTCTACAAATCAAGACGTCGCTAACGTACCTTGTGGAGAGGCGTCAACATTAGTTGGCGTCCGTTATTAACATGTTTCTGTTTTATGAGGTGTTAACATGTTTACATGGGGACGTGTCGAAAGCACGCAAAGAACAACGAATTCTCCTCCGTTAGAGACTGGCCATCTCTTCTTAAGTAAAGGTACACAATCCCTTCTAAGGTTTAAAGAGTTAATTACCTCTTTCTTAAGATGTTAGATTACCACACCTTCGCCTGGAGCGCAAGCTATCTCTTTAATTGAGGTGTGGGGTGGGCCTATATGGGTAAACTCATATAGCTTACCCATTCCCACTCAGTTAAATGATTGATCTTACGCATTATTCTTATGGTTATGACATATACGTGTCATCTAAAGTATCTACGGGTTATGGCATATACATGTCATCTTAAGTATCCACAGTTTTGACATACTAACATGTCACCTTACGAACATAACAAATAACCGTACAAAGAAAAATTTCATCCAAAAGAAAACAAGCCCTGACATGCTTGAAAACGACTAAACTTTAACTAGATTAAACTAACCATAAAATTATCCAAGCTACCAACGTTAGAGTGCAAAAGTGTTGGACCAACCCAACACGTAAAAGTGATTGTCTTTGGTCCTTATGGACCCATTACATAACCAAACTAAAATTAAAATTGTTTTTAGGGATTCCACCCCAGTAACGTCATTAAAAAACCAAGAACAAATTTATTTTACCTTTTTCAGGTAGCATCCGCTGCAGGTGTTGCTTTCAGAGAAACTTCTCCAAACTTCTAATTGAGTCTCCTACTTTTTCCATTTTGGCGGTCATCCCATGTCGCTGTCATGATCATCGTCAACCTGTTCGAGATCCTTGGAGGCTTCGTTCGCTTTTTCATCATGGATCCGCTACAAAGCTATTTTCTCTTCATTCAGGTTCCAATTCACATGCTCTCCTGCCTGATATTCCTCAATCATTTGGATTCTAGTTTCAAAAACTGCTTTTACAGTCTCATGCACCAAGTCATCCCGAAGTGATTCTATCTCCATTTCATGACTAATGTCAACACTCGCGAGCCTGGACCGCCATTTTAATATCTCTTCATTCTTGTCCCTGATTTCCAAACCCCTTTCCCTTATTATCCTTGCAGCTTCTTTCAAATCCTTCTCGTATTCAACTTTGCTCATATCAAAGGTATCACATTTGTCCCTCCATATCCTAATCTCTTTGGACATCAACTTAGCCATCGAGACAATCTGTTATCAGCGAGCAAAAAGAGGCGTTTTAATAAAATGAAAAAAGGTCAATGTACCAACGACCTAAATCAGATCTTACCTGATTTTCCAACACTTCTTCGTTCCAAACTTGTTTCTCCACACCGGAAATATGCTCCACCCTTTTTCTTTTCGAGATGAGTTTATCCATCTCAGGTATGGTCTCTTTCGCTTTCATCTTGCGTTTGTATTTTGCCACAATATCGTTCGTCGTAAAGCCGGATCGAGTCACTGCATATAAAGATATAGATATTAGCACGGATTTAATTGAGTCGCCAACTCAATAACACGTTGATTCTGACTTACTCTCTTGGAGAACGTTATATTTGAGAAAGAAGGATAAAAATTTGCACTCTTTAAGGTTAATGTCACCGTAATCTGGTAGGAGGCGAATAATTTGGATAAGAATTTGAAGAAGATTCGATGATAACAAGGGTTGTCGAGAATTACGGTTATTAATTCTTATCTAGACTCTTTTTCAGAAAATTACTTTTTCCAAACACTACTCCCCAACCGTCCATTGACGCCACGTATCCCTAAACCGTCCCATCAAGCAGAGCTGGCGGTTGGACATTTAATGGGACAGAAAAACATTTTGCCTCTTCAGTTGCCTACATAGTCAAATGTTTTTGGGGACAAATTGTTGTGGGTATTTTTCAGCATGGTGACATCTTCAGTTGATCCTGCATATCAAGATGTCATTCCTTTTGTAAGTATTGTTTTAATATTTACTTATTTAATATTTACTAAAATCTTTATTCTTATTTTCCAGTGATTAAGAGAGAAATGCGGGATATTCTCCAGCACGTTCAACACACCTTCAACGGCTAGGGCGACTTGGTCTCACGGAGGTTGAAAGGATAAGCCTATATCCCGAGATTGTAGGAACAATATTTGACTCATTCATACTTAATTATATTTAAGGGGAAATGGAGACGGAACATACACTAAGGCTCATACACACGCACACTCTACACACAGGCTCTTGTAATCCTCTCCATTATCTTCCAAAGTTGTATTCGTGATCATTATAGTGAAACTTTTAAGGTTGGAGACCTAACTCCCGGGGTTTTTTCCAAAGAGGTTATCACCTCCAAGGTTTTCCTCGTTAACAAATCGTGGTGTCATTATTTCTTTTTTTTTACGCTTTTGTTCCATATAGTCGAATTCCATAGTCCCCTCCTTATTGTTCAATCCACACACTAATCAAAGTTAAGATTCTACTCTATTGTTTTTTCTACCAAAATAGTATTAATTAGTATTAATTTGAAACATAGAAAAAATTCAAGATAATAGATTGAGATTAATTTGAAATATACCTTGGACTTTTCTGAACTCCACGTACGAACAAGTTCAACCCATTGATGCGAAATAAAACACTCATCAGGTTTGTTAGCCAATCGCTCCTCGTCTGTTTCATACATATTATATGATTGTCTCACTTAATATTTTCAATCTCTCCATTGTTTATTGAGAGCTGCCAAGCATATTTTCTGATACTCGGGAGGTGCATTAGTATTATCCTATATACAATTCAACAAAGAAAAATAACAATTGTTAGAGAATCATAAGACTTTTGACAACTTACTAGAATACAAAACTAAAGCCAAGAAAAAATAATCAAGTAAACATGAGATTTATGTAAGGAATATGGATTACAACTTACTTGAACATCTTTCAATATGTTATCTAGAATTGTCTATTCCATCTCATACCATTCTTTACTTAATGGGAAATTATCTCCATTTTTCACAAAAATGCCCAAGTTGAGTAGATAGTTGAGCCTTTTCACCACCACATGGTTGTCCAAATTCATTAAATTCAACATTTAGATTTTCTTTGCCCCTTTTCTTTGATTTTTTGGCCAAACCTCTTCCTTTCCTTGAGCCATCACCTCTTTGTAATCTCCTTGGCGGCATAACTAGCTAAAAAAAATTAAGAAACATAAAAATACATATTACAAAGTCAAAATCATAAATGTGAGTAAATCTGCATAGTAAGAAAATGAGATTTAAATAAATACATATTACAAGTAACAATATTAATATTCAATCATGCAAAATAACAAGTTTAATTGAAACATGTTTCACCCTAAAAAATCCACTCAGCATGTTCTGCATCTTGGACATCCATCTTGAGGTAACGTCTTGATTTACATCTTGGACTAACGCCTTGAAATTATTTGTTGTGTTTATCCTATTTTTCAGGAGTAGAATTATAAATAAATAATTCACCCATGCGACCATTTGGACCTAGTTAAAAAGCACATAACGGATTCAAATCATCAACCAAGGGATAACGGTTGGACTCCATTAACGAAGAGCGAGATTCTAGGCGCAAAATAAGAACGGCATTCAAGTTGTTATTTTCAGTTGCAATTACGCCTATATATTACTCTTAGAAATCACTTGTGTTCATGTTACACAGTTTTGCTCACTTCTACTCTGCACTTGTACTAAAAAAACTCTCAATACTTAATAAAGTTTCTTTGGTTTAGGCAGGCTTGCCAAAAGCCTCCCGAGGATTTTCTCTTGGACGATTGCTCTAAGAGTTTCCTTGTTACATCCTTGTGTTCATCTTATTTTGAGAATTATATTCCATTTGTGCTCAAACCTCCTTGAGAAGACAAATTTACTTGTCGAAATTTGTCTAAAACATTTTGGCGCCGTCCGTGGGAACTTTGGTTTTTTAGATTCCAATCAAGATGAGCAATCCGACTTCGGCCATGTCAACCCCCATCATCACCGCTGGGGCAAGGAACAGTGGATCAAGCTTGCCCGCAATATCCAATCCGCATCCGCCTATGGGTTCTGGTGCCATCACGTCCCAAAGCCAAGGACTTAGCCTGGGCGGATCCCCATCCATGACGTTACCTGGAATCTCGTTAGAACTTATAACGGCTATGACGAGTATGATGCAACAGCTAAAAGATCAGCTTGATGGACAGCAGCAGACCAACCAGACGATCTTTACTCACCTCGACAAGTTGCGACGTGATTTTTCGGCTTCAGGGCGTAGCGTCCCCGTTGTTAGCATTCCTGAGCTTTCTCCTTTATAACCCAGGACTCTTTTTTCAGGTGCTGGAACAAGTGTGCAAGGTGAACGAGGTGGCACGTCCATGCTCAGGACCTTTCAAATTGAAGGCACAACCGTCACATCCAACCCGATGCCGCTGTCATCATGTTTCACTTTTGCAACTCCATCCCCCGTGGGGCAAACAGGGAGTTTTAATCTGTTCAATACTCCTTTTAATCCTTTAATTGCCACTAATCCTATTGCAGATACCGCTCTTGCAAGGGAAGTACAACAACTCAAGGAGATCCTCATGAAGGTTCCCGGAGTTACCTTGCCTTTCAACCAGGAATCTCCAACCGGCCATCATGATTCACGCTTTGTTCCTGCTATAGCTGGAGTGGAGATTCCTAAGAGATTCCAAGTACCTCCCATGAAGCAATATGATGGCACGACAGATATGCAGAACATATTTCCTTATACCAAGAAAAGATGGATATCATCAGTATTCCTCCGCACCTTAAAGAAGTTTGTTTATGCAGGGGCTTTGGCTCCACCTTATTCGGTCCCGCCTTGATGTGGCTGACCAATCAACCCATGAACTCCATCTCATCATATTCTCAATTGATTAACATGTTTATTAACCAATTTTCTTGCAATCGTGTCTTTGAAAAATTAACAAGTGACCTTTACAGGATTGTACAACAGCCTGACAAGACTTTAAAGGATTACGTGTTCAGGTTCAACAAGGAGGCCATAAGAATTCCTCACATTGACATGTCGACTGCTACGGAAGCTTTTCGGATGGGCTTGAAAAGGGAGTCACCCTTTTACCAAGACCTTGTCATGTTCCCATCTCGAAGCTTAGAAGAAGTTAGGATGAGGTCTGTCCGTTTCATCAGGTTGGAAGAAGATGAAATGATCCATGGCAAGGCATCCAAGAAGGCGTCAACATACAAAAATCCTGACAGAAAAGCAGAATCCTCTCATTATTGATCTAACAGGGGAAAACCCTACTCTAAAACTGACTCTCCTAAGATTAATGTTGTAGAAGATGACAATGTTGAGGAAGAAACCATTTATCCTAAGATCAGTGATTATTGTTTTTATGTTAACATTTCAGGGCTCCTACATGCGATGGACAACTTAGGGAGTAAGGCACGATGGCCAAAGGCAGGTGACAGGGTAGCACTTTGGAAGGACAAATCTAAGTGGTGCGCTTACCATGAAAATTTTGGCCATACTACAGAAAATTGCATTGCTTTGAGGAAGGAAATCAGCCACTTACTCTCTAAAGGCCTCCTTAAGGATTTACTTGGAAAAAGAAAAGGATGGGCTGAGACAAAGGAAGCCGTCTCTGATACTCCATCTCCACCTCCTCCTGTAACTAAGGTGATCAACTTTATTACAGGAGGGTTAGACATTTATGGCACCACGTACTCTGCAGCCAAACGTCATGCCAAAGATTCTAAGGAAGACAAGATAGAGTTACCGGCACGACGTCCTAATACTTCTATGGGCCAGCAGATCATCTTCGATCAAGATGATAAGGAAAATATTTTGGATCCTCGTCATGACGGGTTAGTCATCACCTTGCAAATTGCCAATTGCAAGGTGAAGCGCATCTTGGTCGACAACGGAAGTTCAGTAAATTTTGTTATGAAGAGCACGTTAGAAGAGATGTCAATTCCCCTAACCGAGGTTGTGAAGAATTCTTCCATCCTAGTCGAGTTCAGTGGGGAGACCAAACAAACAATTGGAGAAATCAAATTGCCAGTCTATGTGGAAGGATTGAATTCCATGGAAAGGTTTTGCGTGATCGATTTCCCATCAGCTTATAATTTCATCTTGGGAAGACCATGGATCCATAATATGAAGGTTGTTCCATCCACATACCACCAGTGCCTTAAGATGCTGACGCCTTGGGGGGTAATCAAGGTAAAAGGGGACCCCACTAAGGAATGTTATAAAATAGGCATGAAATCCTGCTCTACTCCCCATCCAACATAGCAATTACAGAAAGGCGTCAAGGACATCTTGGAGGCTGCTGAGTATGATGTAAGAAAAGTGCCCGTTGAAGCCTCTAACCTTGATGCCCATGTGCTAGTTGGGGCTGTTAGTGATTGTGCCCTAGGCTTATAGTTTCTATAAACCTTTATGTATCGTCTTTATCATTAATAAAAGAGAAATTTTATTTTGATTAATATATGTTTTGCATGTTTATTATATTAATCTGTGTCCCTAGTTATTTAGTGTAAGTTGGTAATGGATGATCATAAGAATGATCATATGCATAGAGATGCACATTACAAACTTGTAAATAACTTGTATAAATGCTAATGGATAATCATATGATGATTATTTGCATAGAGATGCACATTAGATTTATGGGTACTTGTTAGAGAACAAGTGACTGGACTTGACCCGCTTGAGATTTATGTCATGGTCAAATGTCATAATTAAATCTCAAAATAATAGTGTCATTAGAATCCTTAGACCTGAGATTATCATTGTCTTCCACTTGATGAACGTATTGTTAGATGTAGTCTAAAGTTATCCTTAACCGGGTAGCAATAAGGACTATGTTGGCATTACGGGATTCCTGTAGGGAAGAATGATAAGTCAAGATGGGATTTGTCCCTCGTAAGAGAGATGTTGGCTTGGGCCCCTCGTAGAATAGTGTTGATGAAATGTGTGGCCACACTCAAGGAACATGATAGAGATCATGGATACTTGGTTGATCAACATATTCGGAATCGAGAAAGCATTGAACAATGTAAGTTGACAATAACCATGACTTATGTTCAATATGACATCGTGTGACAAAGGGATTGTGAAACTATTACTATTATGGAAGCATGAACTCTTATGTTGTATTATTTGGGTAGACATAATGGCTTGCTAGAGTCCGCTTATGTCTTATGAGGATCGATGTGATCGGACTCATTGCCAACATAATACAATCCTATTGGGTCACACACACTTAGAATGTTTTGATTGAAACTAGAGGAAGAATGATTGAGAGTCTACGAATCGGCTACCTTTGTCACGACATATACTTAGCCGGTGGCTAAGTATACCGCGCGACATATTGAGCCACCGGGCGTGGGTGACACTGCTCTCCTAATTTGATTAGGAAACATATTCATGCTATTGTAGTATAAATATGAGAGGGCTGTCAACCCTAAAAGACAGCCGAAATTTTTCAATAAAAATCACAATCAAAAGTCCTCTCAATATTCTTCCATAAGTTTTTGGAATCTAGCAATTCCCAATCCGAGAATCGTTCTCGATATTCATATTTGTGTGGATTACCAAAAGAGGGTCTTAATTTGTTCAAACAAATCAAAGGCCTAGAGTTCAAATCTGAAGATCCAAAAGGAGTTGAAGATTCGAAGATTTGAAGATCAAAGTTTGTGATTACGAATCACATAATTATACGTTCGATAGATCAAAACCGGAAAGCGATTAAGGTTGGTAAATCTATCTCGTAGGAATTCAATTTAATCGTATAGAACGGATCCTAGGCTCATGGGTTTTAAGTTATTAATGCTAAAATTCCGCTGCGCATGGATCCTTGAAACCCAACAGGGGCTGACTTACCCCCTGAAACTGAAAGAGAGTTGATCGACTTCCTAAAAAGTAGGAAGATGTGTTTCCCTTGGAAACATGAGGATATGACTGGGATAGATAAAAGTATCATAACTCACAAATTGAACATCGACCCTACCATAAAACCGGTCCATCAGAAGAGGAGGAAGTTTGCCCAAGAACGGAATCAGATCATCAAGGAAGAAGTGGAGAGACTGCTCAAGTCAAAGATGATCAGAGAAGTGCAATATCCTAGATGACTCGCCAACGTGGTGGTAGTTGAGAAGAAAAATGGGAAATGGCGTATATGCGTAGACTTTATAGACTTGAACAGAGCCTATCCCAAGGATCCATTCCCGTTACCCCATATTGATTCTTTGGTGGATGAGACAGCTGGCCACGACGTATTGACCTTCATGTACGCTTCTTCAGGTTATCAGCAAATCCAAATGGAACCTTCTGATCAAGAAGATATCGCCTTCATAACTCCTGAAGGTATATATTGTTATATTGCCATGCCATTTGGATTGAAAAATGCAGGGGCAACCTATCAAAGACTGGTAAACAAGATGTTCAAGGACCATCTCGGCAAAACAATGGAAGTGTACATAGACGACATGGGGGTAAAGTCCAAGAATATGGAAGATCACGTAAAATACTTGGCTGAGGCCTTTGACATCTTAGAAGCCTTCAATATGAAGCTGAACCCTTCTAAATGCAACTTTGGGGTTAGAGCTGTGAAGTTCTTGGGGTACATGGTGACTAAAAGGGGAATTGAGGCCAGCCCAGAGAAGATCAAAGCTATTCTCAACCTGCAGTCCCCCAAAAAC
The DNA here is from genome assembly GCA_022495995.1 of Adenophora triphylla var. japonica. Lineage (NCBI taxonomy): Eukaryota > Viridiplantae > Streptophyta > Magnoliopsida > Asterales > Campanulaceae > Adenophora > Adenophora triphylla. The sequence continues at coordinate 134,508 of JAFEMH010005573.1, read as the reverse complement.
GTCAAAGATGTACAAAGATTGACAGGACGAGTAGCGGCCTTGAATCGGTTCATTTCCAAATCTTCGGAAAAATGCAAGTTGTTTTATGATGTATTGAGGAAGAACAAGCTGTTTCAGTGGATCGAACAACACGAAGAAGCCATCTTGAATCTCAAAAAGTACCTTACGTCTTCACCTCTCCTCGCTAAGCCAGAACCAGGTGAACTCCTCTATATATATTTAGCTGTATCCGAGAGCGCCGTAAGTGCTGTCCTAGTAAAGGAAGATCAAGGCAGTCAACGTCCTGTTTACTATGTAAGTAAATCCCTCCTAGATGCAGAAACCAGGTACTCCCATCTCGAAAAACTTATCCTCGCCTTAATAACTGCATCTACTAAATTATGTCATTACTTTTAAACGCATCCTATTATTGTGAAAACTAACTATCCTATCAGGACTGTTATGAGAACTCCAGAGATGTCAGGGAGAATGGCCAAGTGGTCGGTCAAGCTCGGTACGTACGAAATTTCTTATGAACCTAGAAGTGCCATTAAATCCAAAGCCCTTACGTATTTTGTAGCCGATTTCAGTGCTACCTTGCAATCTGAGGTAGAGCTAGAAGTCCAACACCTCGAAGGTAATAATACTCCCAGGTATTGGACATTGTTCACAGATGGAGCATCCAACTTAAAAGGCGCAGGACTGGGCATCTTATTAAAGTCGCCACAAGAAGAGTTAATCCCCCAGGCAATTTCCTGTGAATTCCAGGCAACCAAAGCTGAGTATGAGGCTTTGATCATGGGTTTATCTACTGCTCTTAGTCTAGAAGTTACTCACCTTAACGTATTTATTGATTCATTTCTATTAGTCAATCATTTTAACGGATCCTATGCAGCTAAGAGCACCAGGATGACACTTTATCTCCAACATGTTAAGGCGTTGGCCGCGCGTTTTGTTAGTTTTTCCTTGAAACAGGTACCACGCGAAGAAAATGCAGAAGCTGACACCCTGGCTAATTTAGGGTCAACATGTGGGGCGATGATAAATACAAATATTCCCATTATATACGTCTAATATCCAGCCATTTATCGAACAGACGAGTGCGCAGCCCTAGGTCATTCGGAGGCATCTTCTGCAGGCCAGGGTGCGGTGCCGACATGGACACAACCCGTCGTACGATATTTGCAAGACGGAACCATTCCACTGGACGTTAAAAATCAAAGGTCTTTCTGGATGAAGATGTCCCGGTTCACCTTAATTAACATTAAATTGTTCCGAAGGTCTGCTACAGGTCTTTATATGAGATGTTTAGAGCCTGTAGAAGCTGAGGAAGTCTTAAACGATCTATACGAGGGAGAATGTGGAAATCACTCAGGAGGAAAGACGCTGTCTTCCAAAGCCCTCAGAACGGGATACTACTGGCCCACTATAAGACAAGACGCAATGGATTTCGCTTTAAAATGCGACGTGTGCCAACGGCATAGCAACATCTTGCATCAACCCGCTGAACCTCTTCACCCCGTACTTTCATCTTGGCCTTTCATGCAATGGGGCATGGACATAGTTGGCAAGTTACCAAAAACTCCAAGAGGTAGAGTGTTCATGTTAGCCATGACGGATTACTTCTCCAAATGGATCGAAGCAGAAGCGTATGTTCAAGTACGGGACAGAGAGGTCATATCCTTCTTAAAGAAGAACATTTAGAGCAGGTTTGGTGTTCCTTCGGAAATTATTTGTGAAAATGGTTCTCAGTTTATTAGCAAAAAGACAAGGGATTTCTGTTCAAGGTGGGGAATCAAATTGATAACATCAACCCCTGTACATCCTCAAGCCAACGGACAAGCTGAATCGAGCTACAAGTTGATCATCAACAACTTGAAAAAACGTTTGGATAGGAAAAGGGGAAGATGGGCCGACGAATTACCACTTGTACTATGGCCTGACAGGACAACGTCTAAGAACGCTACAGGACAGACACCGTATTCTTTAGTATTTGGCACTGAAGCTGTACTCCCCATAGAAGCAACAATTCCAACCGCAAGATATGGATTGCTGACTCTTGAAGACAATAACCACCTCCTAGCCCAGGACCTGGATACCATGGACGAACTCAGGGACAGGGCCAAGATAAGGATGGCCGCCTACCAACAACGAATTGCCAGGTCGTACAACAAGAACGTAAGAATAAGGCATTTTCAGGTTGGAGACATGGTGCTGAGGAAAGTATTCCAAAACACCCGGGAGTTGCACGCAAGCAAATTAGCTCCAAAGTGGGAAGGTCCCTACCTTGTTGATGCTGAGGCAGGAAAGGGTGCATACTGGCTGTCTACCTCGAACGGCATCCGAATACCTAGAAGTTGGAACGCCCTACATCTGAAGCATTATTACATGTAAGTTGAAAGTTATTACTATTTCCACCTTCAGGTATGAGCTTCCCCTCAAACTATTTTCTATCAATTTTCTTTCCTTTTTATTTAAATCAAACTTTTACTGACTTAAGCATCGGAGGGGTGTTAGCCATAACTAACACCCATCTCTAACGTATTTTTGTTTTGCAAAATGTCACTGTAAACCACAGTAGTTTGATATACCCGGATGTGTGGTCAACATGTGCAACTATTCAACATGTCAACATCTCGAAGAGGCAAGGTAAAACACCTTTTACGGCTTAAAAGATTATCCATCTTTTCTAAGTTCATTGATTATCATAACCTCGCCTTAGCGCACGATTAAGATATTTACCTTCTATGGTTTAAAAGATATTACATCTTTTCAAAGGATTATTGGTTATCACAACCTCGTCTGAGCGCACGTTTTCCCACTTGGGAATCAATGATTACAACATTGCTACATGTTGTCTTTTCAACTTGGTTACAACATTGTTACATGTTGTCTTTTCAATTTGGTAATAACATTGACATGTTATCTCCGTCAAGTGGTTGTAACATTACATGTTACCAACGAACAACAAAGATTTTATCACCACCCAAACAGTTTCAATAAAATATCCAAGAAAAAAAAAGGGCAAAAGCGCCCCACCAGGTTAAGATGTTGAACCAACCCAACATCTCCAAAAGGTTAAATGTCTTGACTCTTATGAGTCCTTACAACTTAAAAATTCTTTCTGAGGATAAACCCTCACCAAACTATTTTTAAGGGAAGAAGATAAAACATCCTAAAAGTCATTCATTGTTGCTATCGTGGGCATCGTCAACCTGCTCGAGATCCTTGGAGGTGGCTTCATTCACCTTTTCATCAATGATTCGCTGCAAAGCTACCTTTTCATCATCCATGTCCTAGTTCACGTGCTCTCCTGCCCGGTATTCCTCAATCATTTGGATTCTAGTTTCAAAAACTGCTTTTGCAGTTTCATTCACCAGTCATCGCGAAGTTCTTCCATCTCCCTCGCATGCCTAATATCGACGCTGGCAAGCCTGGACCGCCATTTTAAAATCTCTTCATTCTTGTCCCTGATTTCTAATCCCTTTTCTCTCAGATCCTAGCAGCTTCTTTCAAATCCTTCTCGTACTCAACTCTACTCATGTCTAAGGTATCACACTTTTCCTTCCACATCTGTAAGTACCCAAATCCGGATCATCAAAATCTGTCAAAAAGTTAACCGAAATCCGTTAACTGACCCGCTCCAGGTTAACCGGAACTCGTTAACTCCCCGTTGCCATGCCAACGAGACGTCCCGGGACTGCCTCATGCATCCCGACGTCGAAACGTACTTAACACACGTCATCGCACGTGAAAGTACGAATTTTCCTGAAAAACGCACTTTCCGGCACTTTCCGGGGGCGTTTCGGACATTTTCTGGACTATTATTTTAAAAAACGGACAAAACCGGGACCCGGGAACGAACTCCCACATGGCTAGTGACTCACAGGACGCGTGGAAAGCATGCCACCTCCCTCTAGTCACCTTTCAATCAAAAATCAAGGCCAAAAGACTAAAATACCCCTGGTATACAGTCTCAGTCCGGCCGGACTTCCTTTGCAGACTTCAGAAATTGCCAGCAAGTCCCTCAAATTTCCAAAGTACCACAAAACCCCCTGGATTTCAGTCTAAGTCCGGCCAGACTCCTACTGAAATTTCACCTATAAATAGAGAGGCTGTCAAAGCCATTTGTAACAACAAAAATTCACCCCTTTCACCAAGAAACTCACGGCCTAAATTGGTTCTCCCCCTTCCCGAGCCCGGTTTTACCTCGTTTTGCGTTGAAAACTCCGTATTCCGATCAAATACGCCATCCTCCACTCCGAAACACCGTTCCAAACTACTTTCCGTATCCCGTATACACCCCTAGAGCCAAAGGAGTCGACCCTAGCCATAGGTATAACTCCCTCTCTCTAATCTCTCATTTCGTCTCGGTTTACACGCCAGTCGCTACAACCGTTTCGAACAACGTTATTGAAATGTATACACCTCCGTCTAAAGGGGTCCGATACGTTTTAGCCCCTCGATCCTCTTCTCTTCCCGTAAGAGAAGTAATCACGGGTTAAAACGGCGTTCCAACCCCATTCCGTTTACTTTTTTATGTCATTTACAACTCCGGATCGATCGATCTGTCGATCGTCATTTACTTTTCTGTCATTTACAATTTCGGACCGTTTGATCCGTCGAACGTCCTTTACATTTCATGCAACTTTACCACTCCGAGCCGTTTTGGCTCGTCGATCATCATTTACAATTCCGAGTCGTTTGGCTCATCGATCGTCATTTACGATTCCGGATCGTTCGATTCCGTCGATACCGCATTTAAATACTGTCATTTACAAGTCCGACCCGTTTGGATCGTGATAGTATTTACTTTTCAAAGTCCGATTCGCAACCCGATTCGTTGATCGCAAATCATTTAATACGCTTTTTCCCGTAAAAATCGTTAACAATGTAATGCCCGGTTCAAAACCGGAGTTCGACCTTCGAACTCTCTTTCAAAATGCGCGAAATGACGTTTGGCATCCAAACGCTCATCATAAAACTAAAAGCTGACTTTTGACATTCAAAATCATTTAATACGCTTTTTCCCGTAAAAATCATTAACAATGACTCGCCCGGTTCAAAAACCGGAGTTCGACCTTCGAACTCCTTTTCAAAACTCAAAATCGACGTTTGCCACGCAAACACTCATTTCCGACTCAAGCCGACGTTTGTCATTCAAATGCTCGTCTTTTCAAACAAAGTCACCTAATCAACGTTTGACATTCAAACCAGCATTAAGCTTGTCGTTCAAGCCCCCCATTTCAAAACACACACACACACACACACACATGATTTCGAGAAAGGTAGAAAGACTCGTCATACGAGGCGTTTCGGGTGATCTCGTAATACTCTTCCCGAAACGTAACGTGACCTCCGAACCTAACAATCTCTGGTACTAAATAGCTTTTTACTCGTTTTTGCTACCAATAAAAATGATCCCCTGTTTTCAAAGCCTTTCCTAAGTTTTTGCTACCAATAAAAATGATACCATTTTCACTAGCCGTTTCTCAACGTTTGGGCTCAAAATACAAAACCGCGTGGCGATTCCTCATTTCCTTCCCATGAAGCGAGGTCTCAGACACCAACCCTCCGCAAAAGACAACCGCGTTTTGCGTCCGTGCGAAATCCCGGGTAATTTCAGTTGGCGACTCCGCTGGGGACATGTATACTTTTTTCAAAACTACCGTTGTTTTCTAAAAAGCCTTCCGTGGGTCAAACTTTCATTTACCCTTCCTCATTTTTCGTGTGCGTGTGTTACTTTAAACCTCGAACGGTTTTTTTCAAGGGCATTACTTTGTCATCTTTTCAAAATCATACCATGTTTGTGCATCCCCATTCAGTTTGATTTTCATTGCTGTCTTTCGAACTGCGCATCATAATGCTTTAAGACACATTCTGAAAAATCTCTGTTTTACTCAGAAAAAGAATTTTAGTGACCGCACACTACTCGCACTTGCTGCCTCGGTACACCGCACTTCACGGGCACTTGCTGCCTCGGTACACTGCACACTATGACCCATAACCCGGGATGGCCTTATCAGTTGCACCTCGGTTGGTCTGCCAGACTCCTTTCGAGGGCGCACGGGGTCATCCCAAACAGCCCATCCTAGCCCGTGTAAACCATGCACTCTTTGTGTCACACTTTGTCCAAGACCCCGGTTGGTTTTTGGCTTAGTTCGTGTCATAAAGCCTAAGTGTATGTTTTTTACGCCGGGTTCTGCCCCGAGTCAAGCTTGAGAAGTTGAGACCGAAGTTCGTTCCCGACCCGAAGTCTTGAGCTTTTCAGCCTTGACTTTGACGCGGAGCTCTGCCGAAAAATATACCCGAAGGTTCAATGTGACGCCGTGTCACCAAACCTCACCGTATGTACCGTGCCAGTGTTGTGAATATGGCCCTCCACACCCAAGCAAACCTACAAGAATAATAATCGCACACAAACCAAGCACAAGTAATCAAAGAAACAGAAAAGAACACAAGAAATTGTTAACCCAGTTCACCAATTTGATTGGCTACGTCTGGGGGCACTACCAAGCCAGGATCTTGCACTATGTATGTAGAATTTGTGTTACCATGAGAGAGGGGGCGGAACTTTACTTATATATGAACTAGGGAACAAACCTAAACCTAAACAAAAAAGGATTCCTGGACTGCTGAAAATCGGGCCCAGCGCGGCCGCCCTGGAGCCTAGCGCGATCGCGCTACTGTCCAGTAAGTTCAACGCCTTTGACAAAACCCCCAGCGCGGTCGCCCTCCCCTTCAGCGCGGTCACCCTTGAAGAAATTCCACCGAGCTACATGTTTCTGCCCAAGTGCGCGGACGCGCACAGCAAGAGCGCGGTCGCTCTTGAGCCCAGAAACTTCAGACGAAATTCTTCTCCTTCCTTTGATGTCTAACCCGGTTGGTCTTCTATCCCAACAATCTCCCACCTAGAGATCAACCACACATATAAGCCCCGTATCCGTCTTCAACTCATCCTTGGTGTCCTCCTAGTGCTCACCTCGATCATGGTAGTGCCATCCTCCTCTTCTATTCTTCGAGCCCAATTGAAGCTTTGCACAGCTTCAATTTATCAAGATTCACAACCTTTGTCAACATGTCAGCTGGATTTTCTGATCCCAATATCTTCTCTAGCCCCAAGATCTTCTCCTCCAAGAGATGTCTGATGTAGTGAAACCTCAGTTCAATGTGCTTCGTCCTCGAATGAAACGCCGGATTTCTTGCCAAATGTATTGCACTCGACCGTCAAGCCGTAGAGAACGTTACCACTTCGCGTTTTCCCAAGTTCACCCAAGAAGTTCTACAGCCATACCATCTCTTTACTCGCCTCTGTCACAGCCACATATTCTGCTTCTGCAGTTGACTGCGCCACGATATTCTGCAATTTAGAAGCCCAAGAGATTGCAGTACCACCCAATGTAAACACATAACCCGTAGTACTTCTCCTGTTATCAAGATCACTTGATGCCAAGTCCGCATCAACATAACCCGCTAACACCACTTCCTTGCTCGAGAAACACAGAGCCTTACCAGCAGTACCCTTCAAATAACGTAGGATCCACTTAACCGCTTCCCAATGTTGCTTTCCTGGATTGCCCATGAACCGGCTGACTACTCCCACCGCATGTGCAATGTCCGGCCTTGTACACACCATTGCATACATGAGACTCCCCACAGCTGAAGCATATGGAGTTCTCTCCATATTGTCACGCTCCTCCTTGTCCCTAGGCGAGTCTTTCTCGGATAGCTTGAAGTGCAAACCCAATGGCGTCCCTGTTGGCTTCGCCTCTTCCATACAAAACCTTGCCAAGACTTTCTCAACATATTCTGCTTGTGAAAGAACCAACTTGCATGACTCCCTATCCCGATCAATCCGCATGCCCAAGATTTTCCTTGCCTCTCCCAAATCCTTCATCTCGAACCGTTCGACAACCGAGTCTTCAACCCGTTTACCTCTCTACCGCTAGAGCCCGCTATCAACATGTCGTCCACATATAACAGCAAGATAATATACCCATTGTCCGTGTTCTTGAAGTAGCAACAATGATCCGCCTCACATCTGATAAAATCAATGTCGTGCATGAATCCATCAAATTTCCTGTACCACTGCCTAGGAGCTTGTTTAAGGCCATACAAGCTCTTAGTCAATCTGCAAACTAGCTCCCCGCTACCCTTAGACAAGAAACCCTCCGGGCTGTACCATGTAGATCTCTTCCTCCAAGTCCCCATGAAGAAAAGCCGTCTTCACATCCATCTCGTTCAAGCAATAAGTTGTCCGCCACTACTATCCCTGTAACCATTCTGATAGTGGTCATCTTCACAACCGGAGTGAATACTTCGGTGTAGTCAATACCGTACTTTTGCTGAAACCCTTTTACAACCAGTCTTGCCTTGTAACGCTTGCTACCGTCTGCTTCCTCCTTGATCCTGTAAACCCACTTATTATGCAGTGTCTTCTTCCCCTTAGGTAGTCTTGTCAACTCCCAAGTTTTGTTGGCCTTCAATGAGTCCATCTCATCATCCATCGTAGCTTTCCACTTGTTACAAAGTGCACTACGAACAGCCTCCGCATAACATTCTGGTTCCCCATTATCTGTCAATAGCAAATAATAATTGGAAGGAGTATACCTGTCAGGCGATCCACGCAACCTACTGGATCTACGCAGCGGAATATCCGGTTCCGGAGTACGTGGTTCATCTTCAGTGACCTCCTGACCATGGTTATCATGAACCGTTCTCCTCCCACCCGAGTTAGGAATATCCACCTCTACAATATCTGGTTCCGAACTAGTGTCATCAGATGCCCCCTTTCTGTCCTTGTACAAAACCTGTTCATTGAATACCACATCTCGACTACGAATAACTCTATGATTTTGGTCATCCCAAAACTTGTACCCGAAGTCATCCCCGCAATACCCAATAAATGTACACTTAAGAGATTTAGCATCTAATTTAGTTCTCTCAGCAGAATCAACATGAACATAAGAAACGCAGCCAAATATACGAAGAAAGGACAAATTTACCTGCTTGTCACTCCACGCTTCCTCTGGAATTACATTCCCCAATGGTACCGATGGTCCCCGATTGATCAAGAAAGCTGCCGTGTCAACTGCATATGCCCAGAACGTCTTCGGAAGTCCACACTTCAGTCTCATACTTCTAGCCCGCTCATTCAATGTTCTGTTCATCCTTTCTGCTACCCCGTTGAGTTTTGGTGTCCGCTTTGGAGTCTTCTCCATACGAATCCCATTCGCAGCACAATATTCCCTAAACTCACCAAGCTCATACTCCCCACCATTATCTGATCTTAAGCACTTAAGCTTAAGTCCCGTCTGATTCTCCACCAAGGCCCTCCACTTCTTGAACACCTCGAAAGCCTCATCTTTCCCCTTCAAGAAATAGACCCAAACCTTCCTTGTAGAATCATCAATGAAAGTCATGTAATATGACGCACCACCCAGAGATGTAACCGGAGATGGCCCCCATAAATTCGTGTGAACCAATTCCAACTTTGCTTCCCTCAAACCCCTACCTGTCCTCGAGAAATTATTTCTCCCTTGTTTGCCAAACATACAATCCTCGCAGATCCCCACGTTGACTGTCTTCAAACCCGGTAGTAGTCCCTTTGAACAAAGCACCTTCATCCCTGTCTCACTCATGTGACCCAATCGACAGTGCCTCAAATCCGTATCACCCTTGGCTGCTGCCACCGCGATACTGTCCTTGGTGTTATTCGCCAAATACAAAGTCCCTTCCTTATTACCCCGAGCGATCTCACAATCCTCCTTGGTAATAACCCAGTTTCTGCAGCCGAATGTCACCTTGTAACCTTCGTCGTCCAACTGCCCAACTGAAAGTAGGTTCTTTTTCAAACCCGAAATGTGTCTGACCTCGTTCAGATATAAGACCTTCCCGTCTGATGCTCCTATTATGACATCCCCCTTCCCCTTGATTTCCTAAGGCTCGCCATCCTCTAGATAGACCTTCCCGAAATCACCGGAAGTGTAGTTTTCCATCTCTTCCTTCTGCCCGCACGAATGGAATGATGCCCCCGAATCCAGCACCCATGATTCTAGTGCACTACTAACACTCAGAACCAGTACATCATCACCTTTGACTGCCACATTCACCTGATTGCCCTTACGATTTGGACAATCCCTCTTGAAGTGTCCCAATTCCTTACAATAATAGCACTGAACAGATCCCTTCGCAACCTTTGGTTTGTCCTTGGTCTCATCAGCTTTGCCCTTTCCACTCACCGCGTTCTCCCTTGATTCGGTCCTCCCTTGTTTGCTAGTACCCGGCTTCCCCCTACTAGTAGTAGCTAAAGCCGCTCCCGAAGTACTTGATGTCCCCAACTTCTTCATGCGATTTTCCTCACCTAAAAGAAAGTCTTTAACATCATCATATTTCAATTTTTTCTTACCTGCTGAAGCATTGATTGCAGTCACCGTTCCGCTCCAACTTGCCGGTAAAGAAGGTAGCAACAAGCATGCATGAACCTCGTCATCGAACTTGATCTCCACCGCAGTCAATGAGTCTATAACATCCATAAACTCATCGATGTGCTTAGCCAAGGATCCTCCCTCTTGCATCTTGAGACTACCCATCTTGCTTATCAAATCAACCTTATTTGCAGCAGACGGAGTTTCAAATCTCTCAGTAAGATAATCCAATAGCTCCTTGGTGGTTGTCGCCTTCCTGGTAGCCTTCGCAATCCACTTTGACAAAGTAGATCTGACCACCCCTAGGGCTTTCCGATCCATGAGTTCCCATTCCTCCTGACTTACATCTTCCGGTTTGACACCCTTCAGAGGCTTGTAGAGATCCTTGTTGTACAAGAGATCCTCAATCTGCATCCTCCAATATCCGTAGTCAGACCCATCGAATTTCTCAACCGCCTGTTTGTCCTTGCCCATTCTTGATTTCTTGGAACAACTCCCTTGATCTTGAAACCAGGCTTTGATACCAGTTGTTGTGAATATGGCCCTCCACACCCAAGCAAACCTACAAGAATAATAATCGCACACAAACCAAGCACAAGAAATCAAAGAAACAGAAAAGAACACAAGAAATTGTTAACCCAGTTCACCAATTTGATTGGCTACGTCTGGGGGGCACTACCAAGCCAGGATCTTGCACTATGTATGTAGAATTTGTGTTACCATGAGAGAGGGGGCGGAACTTTACTTATATATGAACTAGGGAACAAACCTAAACCTAAACAAAAGGATTCTGGATCTGAAAATCGGGCCCGGCCACGGCCGCTTCGGGAGCCTAGCGCGGTCGCGCTACTGTCCAGTAAGTTCAACGCCTTTGACAAAACCCCCAGCGTGGTCGCCCTCCCCTTCAGCGCGGTCTCCCTTGAAGAAATTCCACCGAGCTACATGTTTCTGCCTAAGAGCGCGGACGCGCACAGCAAGAGCGCGGTCGCTCTTGAGGCCAGAAACTTCAGACGAAATTCTTCTCCTTCCTTTGATGTCTAACCCGGTTGGTCTTCTATCCCAACAGCCAGCCACAACTTGGCCAACGCCAAAAGTTAAGGTCCCTCGCACAAGCGAGTTAGGAGAGGTCATGCCGAAATTTTGGCACGATCCCCGCCTTAACTTAAGGACGTTGACTTCTACTGTGGCCCGTGCGTCACATACGTTGGAAGTTTGCGTGATCAGCTAGCCTTAAGTTCACTTTTTCCTTTGTCGGTGGAACTCGCTTGCCTTATAGGACCTCGCTCAGGATAGTCCGTCCCGAGAAAGATGATCTACAAATGGAAACGAGGGGCTTATAAGCGTAGTGACGAGATCCACTGATTAGAGCTCTAGGATTAGTTGCGAAAAAGAAGACTTGCTCTTTTTCAACCAATTCGGACTCTAAGAAAACGCGCTTTAAGTAAACATTAATCGGTAACTGCACATTGCACAAGCCCGAAACCTTGATCCAAATCCCTTTTTCCGAAGCCTAAACCCTGCCTTTCGTTCCTTGCAGCGAGCAGAAAGTGGTTCAGATTTTCGGGTCAGCGCCTCGCCAGAATCACCGTTACGGCAGCGTCAGACAGTTCTTCGGTTCCCTCAGCCAGAATTTCCGACATGTCTAGCTCACTGAGAAATCGTGACGGGGAAGGACCCGCCACTGCAAGAATGTGAGATATGACTTTGGAAGAAGCCATCCGGGCTTGTGAGGTTCACAAGAGGCGAGAAGAAGATCGGCGGAATTTCGTGGTACAGCTTCTGAATGAGCGAGGTATAGCAGCTATCCCCCAGTCAGATGGTACTTTTGTCCTGGTCGAGGATGACGATTCCCCGAAACCAGTTCCTCAAACCTTCAACCAGGTTCCTCTCCCGCCAACTTACGGGATTCCTTCGAACCAAGGAAACAGCCGACCTAGGCTTCACGTTGCCACCTCCCAGGGCAACCCTGTCATATTTGGCCAGGCCAGTGCTACTCCCATCACTCAATACCACCAGCACACCGCTGGACCATCTCAGACAGATGCCAATGTTCTTCAATACCCTCCCGGGTTCGTCCCATTGCCTATACACGAATCCCAAAACACCGTGGACAAACCCCGATACAGTTCAGAAAAGGCCCCCATATATCCACATATATCAAGCCTTCCACCTCCAATCACTACCGCTCACATGGTAGCACCCGGCGCCGAGCCTCATAGTCTACCACTAGACCCAACCTTAGCCTGGATGGTCGAATAGATAAAAGACCTGAAAGCCACCATGAGCAGCTCAAAGCAGGAAATGCTCAAGTCCACAGATCCGAGAATGGTCACGCCTTTTCCTGCCAAGTTCCGAATGCCGGAGATGGACCGATTCGACGGAACCGAATGTCCTCAAACGCATGTCGACACCTACGTTCTCGGCATAAGAGCGAAAGGAGCAACCCTCCAGCAAATGGCCGACCACTTCCAGCATACGCTCAAAAGTTCAGCGTTACGATGGTTTCTGAGGGTCAAGCCTGCGGATCGCCACACCTGGGATCAGATCAGTAACATCTTCCTGGAACGGTACCGATCCAACTTAGAGTGGGAAACGAGTCGCGAGGACTTAGTCACCACTGAGCAGAAAGCGGATGAAAGCGTCGGAGAATTCTACAAGAGGTGGAGTTGGAAACTCTTCGAGATCATGGAGCCACTCTCCAAGGATGAACAGATGCGGATCTTTAAGTCTGCTTAAGACCGTCCATCGAACTCTCATCGGTCATCATTTCTTCCTGGATCTCCGGGCCATGGTCAATGCCGGCTCATAGTTTGAGAAGAATCTCAAGGAAAAGTTGGCTCTCTTGCACGGCCATACGAGATACCGCTCGGCGGTTGCATTCAATCCCGCACCGGCCCCGGCAAGGAAAGATACGTCTGTCAACTACATCCATCGGGGACAACGGTCGGGCAACGAAACCCGAGTCCCACAAAGCAACAATTCTACTTAGAAGCGGCGCCGTACACTTCGACAAGTTGGACATGCGGCGAGCAAGATCTTTGGAAGGTTTAATCAAGGAAGGTCTCCTTAAACCCGTTGCAAATTACAAACCCAAGAATCCCGTAGTCAACGCCGACAAGAGCAAGTCTTGCGCCTTCCATCGATATCACGGCCATACCACCGACAACTGCGTGGGGTTACGATACGAAATTCAGAACTTGATAGAGAAAGGAAAGTTGGAGCACCCCCGTGGGCCCAATACAGTCGGAAACCCTTTTTCGAACAACAACAACAGTGTGAATTCCATTGAATGGGTGCCCAAGAAGATTGCCGCGGAGCCAGTTCCTCTGCCTCTTCCAGCCGGGTCTTTATCAAATGTCCACATCATCTACGATGTTTGTGACTACTCCGCATGCCTGGAGTATGAGTCCCAAGACATGGTCCAGAGCAATCCTCCGAGAAAACAGAAAAGGAAGTCCTCTCAACAGAAATTGAGAGAAAGGTATGAAGCTGGAGACACCAGTGTGGGTACACTCGGAGAGCCATCCGGGAAGTTCGAATACTATGTACTCTACTCCAGCCAGTCCTCCCTTCCTCCAGGCCATGCAGCCTTAGAGCAGACAGGGGTGGGAAAGCCGAAAAGTCCTGCTGACACCAGAGTTCAGACCTTGGGACACCGGAATACCTCAGATCTTGGTAATCTCACTACCAGTCAGAAGCCTAACCCCTCGCGGGATCAGCTAAGATTCAACTTGTCCAGCTTCCGAGCCCGGACCGGCAAAGGAAGATCAAAATCAGCTTGGCACTCGCACTCGATCAACGTGCTAACCAAGGGCGGCAACCGCCACAAACGACCTCAACACAATCCCGAGGCTCCAGAAAAGGCTTTACCTCGCAAGAGGAAGACAGGAAACGGATGGCTTGATGACTCTCCTTCTCCGGATAGAGACCAGATCTACGATTCCCGACTGTATGGTAGTATGATCACGTTCTGTGACGAAGACCTACCGAGAGATGCCTCGGGGCACAATGAAGCTCTGTACATCACTCTCAAGCTCAACACCATAACACGCCCCGGAGTATTGGTAGACAACGGGTCAGCCGTTAATGTTCTCCCTCTCAGCATGATGCGAGCCCTGCGCATCAACGAAAGCCATCTGATTCCGTCTACTCGGACTATCAAGGTCTACAACAGCACGTCTCGCCCCATCCTGGGGACGGTGACTCTGGAACTCTGGTTCGAAACCCAAATGGTGCCAGCAAAATTCCACGTGATGGACATTCCATCCGAATTCATGGCTCTGTTAGGACGCCCTTAGCTACATCACATGAAAGCCATAGCTTCCACTCTCCATCAGTGCGTTAAGTTCATTAACCGGCAGAGAGATCTTGAAGTCATCAGAGGGGACAGTTTCCTCATAGGAAAAGAAGCCGAGACAAAGCAGCGTGCCCGTAGTCGAGCACGGGGCTACTCTCCTTCAAATCGACCGAGGGACTATCGGGGCAAATCTCATCGAATCCCTCGAGTCGGAGATGCTAAATATGTAAACGTACACGAGCGGGAAGACCACGAAGCAGTCCGATACATCAAGTTCAAGCGTCATTTCCAACATTTGGAGCGAGAATGGAAAGAAACCCCGAGCATCGCCATGATGCGGGCACGTAAACTCCACGTCTCCAATTGGAGATTCGTCGGCATTCTTCAAACCAACTCTACGGCCCCGCCAGTGAAGAGATTTTCGTGATAAAAGTCAACAAGCACCGTCACACTCGTGATGAATGTATGGAAGTCGTATGGGATGTCCTCCATGCAGGAACTACCCGCGCACCCCACTTCTCCAGTGAAGGGCATGATGTTTTTCTAGCGGCTCCGAACGTGCCGGACGCAATACGTCCCTACGTTAAGGTTGAGCCATCGACGACGACGAATCGGGACTCTCACGGGAGTCGAGGACGCGGCGCTGGACCCGCGGGCAGACCTCTGCATTCACATGCTCGGTTTCGAGGACGGCACCCATTCCGATCGGGTCACCTATGACCAAGGCTCCAACACTATAGAAATTGTCGAAGCTCAACGTCCGGTACAAAGCGGCTATCCGACAATTGGAAGCTGCTGGTTGACACGATGAAGAATCCCTCGATCAAGTGGCGACGACGACCTCGTCAACATCATCTATTCCGAGATATCTGATGATACCAAGGATCCGGTCCTTATTGTCGGATTCGCAACGCTAAAGTTACCCTCGACATTGATCGCTCGCTCATGGTAAACGAGGCCACGGCTAGCGAGCTTAGAGCTCACCATCACTTCCGAGTACCGGCCCGGTGGTAATCGGCCCGTGCCGTCGTCGGTCAAGCTTAAAGCCACAAGCGCCGTCGAGGCGAGGGCAACGGCGAGGGAGACCAAGCTCCTCACCTGTCACAAGTCGGATCAACCTCGGGAACGCTTCCGGCAGCCACCCCGAAAACATCTGTGAAGGTCTTCTCCGCAAGACAGAGTCAGCTTCCAACACGGGAAATGACCACCTCAGCATCAACATGCTCCAGTTCGATTCTGCTCCCAGTCGTCACGGTCACGGATTCAGACATCCCGCCAGCAGACTGCTAGCTCTGATAGACTTGGCGATTGAGCGAGATCACGAGACTATCAACATTGCAGAATTCAACACTCCCGTGTGTTCAATCAAGCAGATATGGGCGAATTTCTTGGTAACCGAGATCAAGGAAGGCCACATGGAATGTCCAACTCCGACTTCCTTCGTCAACATCATCCAAGTGTTTCTGCCATTCGAAGATTTGGATGTGATCAAAGTTCTGGACACTAGCCAGACGGTGCGTACCTACGAAGACTGTTTCGCTCTCGCAAGGAAGGCCCTCATGGAACTAGTCCCTCAAGAAAACCGTCTATGGGATGAAAACCAAGCTCAAAAGACAGACAGGGACTGAGCCCTTAAAGTGTCACAAGCAGCTTCAGACAGAAAGCTAGAGGCCACTCTAGACCAGTTCGACCTCAGGGGTTTTGCTCACGGCAACTTCATCGACTACCGTCTGTTCTCATCCAACCCCCTCTGCCAGGCGAGGGTGGTCAATGGTCCCGATGACCTAGGAGATGGAATGGCACGGCAGAACAAATCTCAGCGCTTACCTCCCCGAGGAAAGCAAGTTCTCTGTGAAAGCGACGATGAAGACGATGAAACCATTCTCTTCCAAGCCGGGCATGAGGTTAACAAAACCGGACTCCCAAGGGTCCTGGGAGGATGGAGACGGATCATTTCCGCACTCAAACTTAAAGGCCAACTTAGGGAGGAAGGTCTATTAAAAAACAAGAGGAAGATGGAAATTCGTCTCGAGCAACTACTCAGGGAAATTCCACAGACTGCGGTATTCGTTTACAGAAACGATCAACTGGGGCAGCAACCAGTCACATGGGCAGATGTTCGGGAAGCCGTGTACTCACCTTCCGACATACCCGCCACTCAGATAAAACAGAAGGGAAAACTCTCCCCGATGGAGGTTTACCTAGACTGCCGCACGCAGTTCAAAGAAGCGCTGGCCATTCTCACGTGGGAAGAAACGCAGGCACTAACTCTCGACGCAGGTTCCGCTGCAAGAAAGTTGATCTGGGCCAAGAGCGGAGGAAAATTAGCAAACCACGAGTATCGCCAGACCCAACTCCAGAATGCCCTGAGTATGCTCAGCAAGAAGGAAAGGAATGCGATATACCGTGAAGAGATCAAGGAGACCGTTCGTTTGAGCCAGGAACTCTCCAACCTCCCCTGGAGGGTCAGCAACGCACAGTTCGATTCGAGGCAACCAGCATTTGTGCACGGCGTTCAAACGGCTACGGCAATCCGTTAACTACCTCCCGCGGAGGCACCCAAGCCGGTATCCCGGGACGAGAATCCGTCAAGCCTGCCAAAGCTCCCGGGAATACGTCTACAGTCAATGAGTTGAGGGAAGACATATGGCCCTATGCTAAGAGGAATCCTCCTCTAACTATGGCTCAACTCGTAGCGGCTTGTTCGAAGGAACCAATCCCGATGTCGGCGTTCTAACCCGATCGGGTAAATTCCATGCATTACCACCTAAGGCCACTAAAAAGCTGCGGAGCCGTAACCGCAACCCGGCCCGCCGAAGACACAAGTTTCGTGAAAGAGGACCCGATTCTCTCACTCGGCTCAAGCGGACCCGAGTGAACATTTCCCTTTGGTCCTCGGCTCGCATCCTCTTATCCTCACAAGCTCAAGCTAGAGGAAAGCCTGGCCCGTACCATGGTCCCCGTGGGGCCTTGACCCCGAACGAAGTCATTCGGATGATCGGCAACATCCACTACGGCAACATTATCACCTTCACAGATTTGGACCTTCCAAAATTTGGGGTGATCACAATGAGCCGCTCTACATCACACCCGGTTGGACGAGCGTCGCCTTCCGCGTGTTGGTAGACGAAGGTTCGGGAATGAATGTCTTGCCCGCCAAGATGATGGACTGCTTGACATCAAGCCCAGAATCTGAAGCCTTCGGTCCCACACTTTGTCAAGGCCTATGACTCTACTTCCCGTACGGTTCTCGGGGTTGCTACTCTTAATCTTTGGTTCGGCAAGCGGATGATCCCCACCGAATTCCAAGTGTTGGACATTCCAATCACCTTCACGGCCATCCTGGGGCGTCCACGGCTGCATCAAATCAATGGCGTGGCATCCACCCTTCATCGGTGCCTCAAGTTCATGCAAGGCAACGAGCTAACCACGGTCCTACGGCGACAGGCGTCACCACTTAGGGGACCGGCACCAACGACATTCCGAGTGTTAGAAATCCAAGCATAATGACGACATGGCATTAATCGGATTCACTCTGGAGACCTCCAAGATCCAAATATGCAACGCCGACCTTTCACTGTCTCACGACAAGATCCCTCTGCCATGAAGATGATGAAACTCATGAACTTCATCCCGGGGTGGGGCTCGGCAAAAGGTTACAAGGCCGACACCAAGTCATCGAAGTCAAGGACCACACCACGGTCCGGGGCTTAGCTATGTGCCAACATCGCCCGACATCAAGGAAAACAAAAGGCTCGCCCGCACCAAGGCGGCGGCCGCAAAAGGGAAACCTCCGACGGCACACCCAACCTCCGGCCTTACGGTTTCAACCTCGCTCATTACTTCACCAAGGGAACAACAATGAGTAACCGAGGGGACCGACGGGGGAACCAGTGAAGCGGGGACCCGGGAAACCGACAATGAACCGACAGCCAGAGCCGAGGGGACCGACAGGTGGAACCGATGAAGATGAGAAAAAGTAGGGATAGTCGGCACCGAGACTACGAAAGGATGGAACGGCTAGCACGGGACCTCAAGCGTTTCGAGAGGACTCAAAGCTAATCCAATAAGGGGAGCGTTCCTCGACATCACGGCTCTACCTGGACCAATTGCCACCACGAGTCCGGCACGAGTACACATTCAAGGGAATCCCAAACTTGGAGGAGCAGCTCAGGGTACTCTCCATGGGAAACAGACTGTTCGGATCAGCCACCGAGGCCACATTCGAGACAGTAACTCCAAAGCAGAAGGAACCAGAATTCATAGAAGACGCTCTCAGTGGACCATCTCTTTAGAATCTTTTTGAAGAAGTCATGGAGGTGCCGAACCTGATTGACCCGGGCTCCAAAAACAGCATGATCGCCATGATTGGGATAGCAGACGCCAAGCCTCTCGATCCCCGCACCCTCATCATGCATCCATCAATGACACTGAAGAATTGGGTAACTTTCACCGGACCAAGGGCAAGCTAGGCAGAACTGGAAGATAAGCTGGGCCTGCACCCACATCTCCCTAAACCCGGTCTCGAACCCTCTGAGTCAGTCCTTGTAAAAGTCCAGTCCTCTGAGTCGTCCAACGACCTTACGCCGGAAGACTATGATAATGTAGCCAACCATGTATTTCCTTTCTCGTTCAATGAAAAGTCTGACCTTTCGGAGTATCCTCTCATTGCCACTTTAACAACTGATAAGTTAACAAACAACTGAAAAGACGTTAATAACTCAACTGATAAAGAAGCAGACATATTAAACGAACAATACATTAGAGAAGTTCTCGAGTGTGTAGTTGACCAAGAGGACAACCGGGCCCAAGCTGCCGAAGAGGTTATGACCAAAGTGAACCTGGGGTCAGTGCAAGAGCCTAAAGAGACACAAGTGGGCAGTTTCTTCACCGATGCAGAAAAAGAAGCCCTGATAAGCCTCCTCCGGGAGTATGTTGACGTGTTCGCCTGGTCATACCAGGACATGCCAGGACTCGATCCCTCGATCGTGGAGCACCGAATTCCCCTGGATCCCGAATCCAAGCTTGTTAAACAGAAGCTGCGCAAGATCAAGCCAGAGTGGTCCTTGCAAGTCAAAGAAAAAATTGAGAAAATGCTCCGAGTTGGTTTCATCAGAGTGATTGAGTACCCGACTTGGCTATCCAACATCGTGACGGTCACCAAGGCCAATGGAAAGGTCAGATGCTGTGTGGATTTCCGGGATCTCAATAAGGCCAGCCCTAAAGATGATTTTCCGCTGCCTAACATCGACATGCTGGTCGACACCACGGAAAATTTTGAAGTAAAGTCCTTCGTGGATGGGTTCGCTGGATACAACCAGATCAAAATGTCCGAGGAGGATCAAGCCAAGACTGCCTTCACCACTCCGTGGGGGACATACTGATACACGGTTAGGCCGTTCGGTCCCGAAGAACATTTGGGGGCTACTTACTGCCGGCCGCATGACCCTCTTCCATGACATGATTCACAAGGAAATCGAAGTATTTGTCGACGACATGATCATCCACTCCAGAGGATCAGACATGAAGCACATGATAGATCTGAGAAAGTTCTTCAATAGACTCAGAAAGCACTCCATGAGATTGAACCCTGCGAAGTGCACCTTTGGCTTCAAGCGCGGCAAGGTACTGGGGTACATGGTTACAAAAAGGGGTATCGAAGCCGATCCCAAGAAAATCAAGGCCATCATCGACATGAAGCCGCCTCAAACCACGACGAAGTGAAGAGTTTCATGGGAAGACTTCGATACATCGGTCGCTTCATCAACCGTTGACATCTCTCTGCGAGCCCATGTTCAAAGTGATAACGAAGAATGCCGACATCAACCGATGGGACTGCCGAGTGCCAAACGGACTTTCGAGAAAATCAAGACCTACTTGGTGAATCCCCAATTATGTGCCCGCCACATGAAGACAAGCCACTACTCCTATATCTCGACAAAGAACATACACGTCAATCGGAGCAATGCCGGCACAAGAACGTATGATTCCAAAGTTGAGCATGCAATCTACTTCGTAGCCGAAAGCTTCAAGGAAGTGAACTTCGGCTACTCGGCATTAGAGAAAACTTGTACCGCCTTGGTATGGGTAGTCGAGAAGCGAAACACTACATGCGGTCACATTCGGTGCTCTGGTCTCCAAAATGGACCCCATCCGATATCTCTTTGACAAGCCATCCTGCCGATGCGACTAGCCAAGTGGTCATTCTTCTGGGCGGAGTTCGACATCAAGTACATGGTCGAAAATCAACAAAGGGCATAGTCATGGCGAGATCGGCTTGCCGACTTCCCAAGCAGTGAACGTAAGGGTCCTGATCCACAATTTCCGGACGATGGAATCTTTTCACTCGACAGCGCAAACCGCTGGCAACTCTTCTTTGATGGGGCAGCCAACAAGAAGGGGAATGGTATTGGAATGCTCCTTGTCGATCCCAAGGATGAGCATACTCCCATAGCCATCAAGTTAAATTTTGAAACAACCAACAATGCACGGCCCGAGAATCTGGCTTGCACGTGCGGAGTGCAGAAGCCGCCCTCGAGCGCGACATTTCGGAAGCTGGATGTGTACGGAGACTAAGCATTGATCATCAATCAAGTGTCCAACAAATGGAAGACGGTAGATTCGGCCTCCGAAGTACCACACGTACATGGAGGAGCTCATTGCTTCGGTTCAAGGACATCTCTTTTCATTATTTGCCAAGAGACAGGAACCGCTTCGCAGACGCCCTGGCAACCCTGTCCTCTCTTGTCAAAAATTCCCGATGGAAAAGCGGTAAAACCCCTCGAGAATAGGCGGACGGGAAACACCCGCCTATTCTTTGTGAGATCGAAAAAAAAAAGAAACGATCGACTCTAACCCCGGTACAATCAAATTTACCGGTACCTCCAAAAACGGAGAAGCTTCCTTCACAAAATGAAGATGGAAAATACAAAGAAGGGATCAAAGCCAAAAACATGATGGCATTAAAACGCCTGGCATCCCATTTCGTCATTCTGCGGGGTATGTTGTACAAGAAGCGCCACCAAGGGCCACTCCTTCGGTGTGTAAACAAATAAAAAGCCAGTGAGCTAATGAACGAAGTTCACAACGGAACCTGCGGTCCTGTAAGTGCTCCAATTTGAGCTTGTTAGAATTTTCGTTAGAAAATTAACGAAAGTTATAACATTTCTAACAATTCCTAACAATCCTAACTTTTCTAACAAAGTGAGGGTAAAATGGGCATTGTTATTTAAGGTTAAACCTTAAAAAGAATCTTAAAAAAGAAAAACAAAAGAATAAAACCACAAATAGAAATCTTTGGAAACATAATACATTTGGTCAATTTGAATTTTGAAAAGAAATATTCCCCTTGTCCAAAGTGGGTGCATTTAATGAACGAGTGCACAGGGGACTTGTCCGCGCGGATGAGTTTGCATATTTCGAGAGGGCTATAAATTGAGCCCTCCGAGTCACAAAAATAAGGAGGAACAACACATTTTGCAGAACCTCTGGCGAAATATAGAGAGAAAACGGTGAGAATTCACTTGAATTGTCACCATTTTCTCTCAATCTTTCCCAACTCATACTCATCCACTCACTCTCATATTAAAGCCCTAAACACTCATACACTCAAGCCAAACACTCAAGAACACAAGGAAGATTGGTAAACCCTCCTCTTCCTAACCCTAAATCTCATCCATGCATGCATCTTCAAACTACAAAATGTAGTTCTTTCATCTTCTTGCTCTAGATCTAAGAAGATCACCATGGAAGACCATCTCCATGGATGATCTTCTACAAAGATCAAAATTATTTTCAAGTTTTCTTACTTTCTTGCAAAGAAAACTCATTTTCAAAACCCTAAAAACCATTTTCAAGCATAAAATCTCATTTTCAAAGGATAAAAATCCCTTCCCAAGCAAATGAAATGCTTAGTCCTAATGTACCCCAAGGATGGTTTGGTATAGTTGATTCACCACTAAAATGTCTAGTGATCACTAACCAAAACCTAGGGAAATGGGGACAAGCATGGATGCAAAACCCCCTTAAAATCATATTTTCTTTCTTGAGAAGTTGCTGTCCAGTAGCAATTTTCTCAGACCTCAGTCCATGGTCTTAATTTTTGGACACAGATGAACTTGGAATTTGGTGTTGACTACAAAATACTTTTTGTAGCCAACATCCAGAGCTTTCCAGACATATTTTTACTTTATTTTTGGGTGAGTAAAACTCCTCTTTTCAAATTTTCTTTCAGAGGCTAGTTCATCAGCTTCTGGGAATCCAGATCTCATATCTGAGGTTTCCAGAAGGTTTTGACCCCTCAAATCTTCTCCAAAATGGAAAATTCCTTCGCACAAACTTTATTTAAGGTGTCTAGAACAACTTTCATTCTCTGAGTTTATCCAGATTATGAAGTTTTAAGACCCTTGAATCCATTTCAAAATCAAAGGTCCACTGCCTTTTTCATTCTGGCAGAAATGGCTCTCAACTTCAAAAGGTCTTTTGAGTACCAAATCTCAATCCAAAAATCTTCCAAAAAATCATGGGATCAGTTTAAAGTCTTAAAAAGATATCCCAATTTTTACTTTTCTGAGTTTCAACTTATTTTGGCCAAAACACACACACACACACACACACAAATGATTTTCAGCTTGGAAGACTCGTTTTACGAGGCGCGTCGGGTGCACACTAACGTCCTTCCCGACGCGTAACATGACCTCCGAACCTAAATCTCTGATCTCGGGCTTTTTTCAAAGTTTTGGCCCTCAAAATTAAAATGGCGTGGCGACTCCGTTTTCGTTGATTTTCTTTCAAACAAAAAATGGGAAAATTTTCGGATACACACATCATCACAGTGGCGACTCTGCTGGGGACTAAGCTTTTTTTAAAAAAAAAAATGGTATTTGGTATATTGGTGGAAACCACTAAATTTCCCGTTATCGCCTCCTAACACGAGTCGGGGATAAATTGTGGTCTAACAATCCCACGTACCGGTATCACCGTTTTCAAAAAAAAAAGCTTTTGAGGGTCAAGCTTCCGTCCCGGCTTTGAAAATCATTTTTGTGTGTGTGTTGATTTTTGCACAGTTTTCATGTTGTTTTGGCCGCCTCGGAGAAAGTCAAAATTTTATTTGTCGGAATAATGTCCCTAGCTGTCGGAATTTTCGTGCTTACGTGCTTATGTGCTCATTAAAAATTTCAAAAAAAAAATTTAAAAAAAAAAAAGGATTTTAAAAAAAAAAAAAGAAGAAGAAAATTCTCAAAAAAAAAAATCATGCATCATATTTTTAAGACACATAAAAAAATCTCTATTTTACTCAGAAAAAGAATATAGACTGCTTGCACACTACGCGCACGTGACCGTACACTTTGCACACTACGTCCTTAACAGGGAAATCCTTGTCGCGGTCCGTTTGGTCTTATTACGCCTCTCGGATGAGCACGGGACTACCCAAACATCCCATGGAGCCTCGTGTCGACCATGCACTTGTCAGTGACACACTTTGTCAGAGACCCGGTTGGTTTTTAGTACAGTTACGTGTCATGCCTGTCAGGTGTATAGACCTTTCCTTTCAAGCCTTTGTCGGCATACCGAGCTCAATATCTTTCGGGGACCCTTATCGGTCGAAGTTACGCCGGTTTTCCGCCGCGAGACTTTGACCAAGATATTGGCCAGGCGCCTTGACTTCGGCTCGGCGGCACAAATTATACAACGACTCCCGGCATTGACCGAGTCATCAAGGATTAATGAATATTCCATGCCTAATTACGGCTTAGCGACGACAAGTCAAGATCAATTGTGGACGCTTATCGGTCAAATCATGCCGACTTTTCGTCGAGCCCTCGGACATGATCTTGACTTTTGACGTCGGCTTTGTCCGTAATTTACATCGAATGCTCGTTAAGACTCGATTACACTTGAGACTTTTAGGATCGTTTTCTTTCGGTCGGTGGGACCCGCTTGCCCTATAGGACCCTCGCCGGGTGTCCGCCTGGGAGGTCGAAATACGGGTGGAATACGAGGGGCTTATAGACGTAGTGACGGGGCCCGGCGATCCGGGAATCGAGTAGTTTGCGAAAAAGAAGAGCAATCTTTTCCAACCGATTAGGTTAATAAAACATGTTTTAAGTAAACGTGAACAAATAGCGCATGTTGCATGAGCCTAAAGCCCAAACACCTACCCTCCTTCCATTCCCAGAGACATCGAACCTTCGTGTCCTTTCCCCGCGACTCCGCACAAAGCTTGGTTTCGGGCACGGGTCACCGTTTGATCGGTTGGGAAGAGTCAGCGCATCGTCGGCTTCACCGTTTGTTCCGACTCGGGTTTGAGAATGTACGCATCGGCCGGTAATGATGGGGATAACGTTGCTCCGTCCTCCAAAATCCCTCGAGACAGGACGATGTGGATCCGGTTGGTAGAGCAGATGAGACTTCGACATGAGGCTCAAATTGATGACCTCTGGGGTAGTCGCAAGTCATGGTTTGACTATCGGTCTCAATTCCGATGGCACTTTTACCGCAAAGAAGGAAGAGGGTTCTCCTCCTCTTCTTAATAGTCCGGATACATCAAGATGCTACCCCAAGATTCCTATGTTTCCACCGCGGGACTCCTGCCCGCCGACTTACGGGGCAGCGGCCCCCAACGACGATCGGGGACGAAAGAGTTCGGTATCTTGTCGGTTGTCCCCTCTCAAAGTGATGATCCCACAAATATCGGCTGAGTGATGAAAATCGGGAGACAGTTGAAGAAATATGGTCGGCCATCAAAGCCACGGAAGAACGCCGGAACGGACGGCGAGCTGGATTGAAGAGGCCACACGCCGCCGGGACCTTAACAATATCCCAAGCGGCGGGGCTACCACGAAGGACAAACATGTGCCGTTCCCAGGGACCTCAATATCTCTCATTATCCGGCGGAGTCCAATCACTCGCTACGAGATGAGCCCGGCGAGATCCCCGGACCGGTTCCACTCAAAGTCATTCCGGCCACCGCTCAACACGAGGTCCCAAATCCGCCGCGGTAGTAGAACACATTTGGTGGGATATTTGTGGCTTGTCCGATTGCCTTGAAAGGGACTATCGGGAATTTGGATACACGAGGACCGTCCTCCTAAGAAAAAGAAAATTTCCTCCCGGCCAAAAATTGAAGGAGAGATTCGAGGCGGTGATAACGGTGTGGGAACGCTCGGGGAGCCATGCAGGGGATTTGATTATTATGTACTCTACTCGGTCAGTCTTCCCAAGCAAAAAGGGGTAAAAGAGCGAGAAAAGCCTTGCCAACGACGAGTTGAGACTTTCGGATGCAGAATGCTGCGAACGAAGTCCAGCCCCCTCGGGGTCGACGAGTTCGGTTGTCCGGTTCAGTATACGCGATGAAGAAAAACCGACGCCGATCTGGCGCTCCCAGCTCAATCAACATGTTATTGGAGATGGCAACGCCACAAAGGCATCGGTATAACCCGGGGGCTTCGGCAAAGACTCTACCTCGCAAGAAAAAGGCACGAAGCGACGGGTTTAATGACTCTACATCCCGAGACAAGGACCAAATCTATGATCCTCGCCTATATGGGAGTATGATCACCTTCTGCGATGAAGATTTGCCAAGAGATGTCTCCCAACACAATGAAGCTTTGTACATCACTATTCGGCTCAACACCATGTCACTCCCTGGGGTATTAGTGGACAATGGATCATCGGTAACGTCCTTCCCCTCGGCATGATGAGGGCCCTCACTTATAAATGAAAGGCGCGTGATCCCGTCTACCGGTTTGTCGAGGCTACGACGGTTCGTCTCGTCCCATTACAGGGACGGTGACTTCTGGAACTGCAGTACGAAACCCAAATGGTGCCCGCAAAGTTCCATGTAATGGATATCCCCTCAGAGTTCACGGCCCTACTAGGGCGCCCTTGGTTGCATCACATGAAAGCCGTAGCCTCCACTCTCCACCAATGCGTCAAATTCATCAGCCGGCGGGAGACCTTGAAGTCATAAGGGGTGACGGTTTCCTCATAGGGAATGAAGGCGAAACAATAGCCAAGAACGCCCACGATCAAACAGGGGCTACATCCTTCAAGAGGCAAGTCTCGCCGGCATCCTTTGGAATCCGGCGATGCTGACTATGTCGACACACTCAGCGGCGAGACTCAGAAGAAGTTCGATTCATCAAATTTAATTGCTATTTCCAACACTTGGAGCGTCTTGGAAGGAAACGGCGAACACCGCCATGATACGAGCACACAAGTCCCAGGTCCTCAATCACGAGATTTGTCGGTATTACGCAAACCCGTTCTTTGGCCTCGCCGAGCGAGGAGATTTTCATGATAAAAGTCGGCAAACACCGACGGACTCGGCTCGAATCTATGAACGTCGTGTGGGACGTCCTCCTTCTTGAACTACTGCCGAGCCTTTCCGCTCGAGTATGGGACATGAGATTTTTCTAGCGGCTCACCGAGACGCAATACGTCCTTACATACGGATTGAGCGGTCGGATTGTGACGAAACGGAAATCCCGGGATTGAGGAAGATCCACTACATCCACATGCTCGGCTTTCGGACGCCAAACACAATTGATTACGGTTCGGACAAAGAGATGATAGCAACGGCGAAGAGGAGCACGAGAGACCATGCCTTTCCGGGTTGTGAAGCCACCAGCAGCGATGCGCTAAAGAATTGGGAAACTCTCTCGGGCCCGTCCGCGACGAAGAGGAAATGATCACCAAGCTTGGATTGGTCCCAGATCCTTTCGTGTCAACCTTTGTAAAGTCCTCAGGAGTCTCTCATTGTTGAGTTCGAGTCTCTCGAGTCGTCCAGATGGCCTTACGCTGAAGACTACGAGTGCATAGCGAACGTTGTATTCCCCTTCGTCTTGATGAAATGATGAACCTTTACGAGTATCCCTTAATTGCCGCTTTAACTGATGATGAATTAACTAATAATCTAAAAACAGTTAATAACGATTCACTAGATGAAGAGCGGACACATTAAATGAACAATATATCAAAGAAATCTTTAAGCGAGGTTGTCAGGAAAGAGGAAAATCGAGCCCAGTGCCGAAGAGATTTTGACGAGTGTGAATGCAGGAGCTGCGGAAGAGCCTAAAGAGACGCCTTGATTGGTAGTTTCTTCGAAGGGATTGAAAGGGTTGCCCTAATCGAAATTTGCTAAAAGAATTCGTGGATGTGTTCGCGTGGTCTATAAAGATATGCCGAGGCCTCGATCCTTCCATAGTTGAGCACCGAATACCGCTCGACCCGGAAGTCGAAGCCGATAAAGCGAAGCTAAGAAGAATTAAGCCCGAATGGTCCTTACAAGTGAAAGAGGAAATAGAAAAGATGCTCGGGCGAGGTTTCATCGGGGTCATTGAATACCCAACATGGCATCCCAACATAGTGACGGTGACGAAGGCCAACGGAAAAATCCGATCTTTGCGTAGACTTCGGGGATGCGAACAAAGCCGGTCAAAGACGATTTCCCACTGCCAAACATCGACATTTTGGTAGATTCCACGGCCAACCATGAAGTCAAATCCTTCGTCGACGGTTTTGCCGGCTCTGACCAAATCAAAATGGCGAGAAGAAGATCAAGCCAAAACGGCCTTCACAACCCCTTGGGGCACATCTTGCTACACGGTCATGCCATTCGGACTAAAGAATGCTTTGGGGCTACGTACGAAAGGGCGGCTACGGCTACGTTCCATGACATGATCCACAAAGAAATTGAGGTCTATGTGGACGACATGATAATACATTCCGGAGGATCGAGATGGCACTTTGTTGATTTGAGAAAATTCTTCGGCCGCCTCAGAGACCGCGACATGAGGAGAATCCGGCCAAGTGCACTTTCGGTGTAAGACGAGGTAAGGTGCTAGGATATATGGTGACGAACGGGGAATCGAAGTAGATCCCCGAGAAAATCAAGGCGATAGTTGAAATGAAGCCACCAGGACAACGACGAAGTGAAATCCTTCGTGGGAAGGTATGATACATAAGCCGCTTTGTAAATCGGTGACCTCGATCTGCGAGCCAATCTTCAAGTTGATGAAGAAAAATGCCTACACGAGAATGGACCCCGAATGTCGGCTTGCCTTTGAGCAGTTAAGGCATACCTTGTGAATCCCCAGATTCTCTGCCCACCACATCGGCAAAAGCCACTCTTGCTATATCTAAGCTGTCACGGATACGGCAATTGGGGCTATGCTAGCTCAAGAGAAGAAAGATTCCAAAGTCGAAACGCCATCTATTTCGTAGCGAAAGCTCCAAGGAAGCGAACTCAATTACTGCGCTTGCGAGAAGACTTGCGCGAGGTTTGGTGCAGGTAGTGGGAAAGTTGAAACACTACATGCGGTCTCACCCGATACATCTTGTCTCAAGAATAGACCCCATCAAATATACGTTCGACAAGCCTTCCATCTCCATGAGGTTGGCAAAATGGTCGTTCTTTTTGGCCGAATATGACATCACTTATGTTTCAAGGAAATCAGTAAAAGGACGCATAATGGCGAGAACATCGGCCGATTTCCCAGTGATGAGTCAGAGGACTGAACCTCAATTTCCCGATGATGGAATCTTCGCTCTAGAAGGAGAAAATCGGCTGGCAACTCTTCTTCGACGGGCGTCAAACAAAAGGGGGAACGGGATAGGAATGCTTACGGTCGATCCCTCTTGACGAACACGCCCCATGCTTGATAAATTTGAACCCGAAGTCACAGCAATGACTGCTTGAATATGAAGCTTGCATAGCCGGGTTGGAAGCCGCCCTTGAAAGAAATATCAAGGAATTGGAGGTGTATGGTGACTCTGCCCTCATCATCAATCGGGTCTCTAACAAATGGAAGGCCGTGGATCCGGGTTTGCGAAGTATCATGCTTACATGGAAGAACTAGTGGCTCAATTTAAAGAAATCGGCTTTCATTACACGAGAGGCCGAAACGGGTTCGCGGATGCTCACGGCTACACTAGCCTCTCTTGTCGAAATACACGAAGGAAAGTACATTAAACCATTCGAGTCGGGAGAAGAAAACCCCGCCTATTGCTTGAAATTGAAGCGGAAGCCGGGCGATCAATGATCCACAGTACACTCAGTTACGATTACACGAAGGATGGCGAGGCCTCTTTCAAAAATGAAGATGGGGAATATAAAGAAGGAATCAAAGCGAAAAGTCTCTCGGCCACAGGCGGCTCGCCTCCCATTATGTTCTTTTGGGAAATATGCTATACAAAAAGCGTTATCGAGGCCCCCTCTGCGATGTATCGGCAAACAAGAGGCTACCGAACTCATGAAAGAAATACATGGTGGTACTGCGGCCCTCACATGAATGCTCGAGCTACGATGCAAATCATGCGAGAATGGGGTACTTTTGGATCTCCATAGGAAACCGGCGCATCCGGTTCGTCAAAAGGCTGCGACAAATGTCGGCGATACTCAAATCTTAATCACTTGCCTCCTCACGAGTTATCTTGCATGACAACCCCTTGGCCTTTCGTCACTTGGGAATTGATGTCATAGGCAAAATCACACCATCGAGCGATACTTGACCACGAGTTCGTCACGGTAGCCGTGGATTATTTCACCAAGTGGGTTGAAGCCAAGTCCTACAAAATCCTCAACTCAAGAAAGTTGCCCTCTTCATCAAAGAAAACATCATGTGCGAGATACGGGTTGCCGGCCGAAATCATCTCGAGATAATGGATCCCACTTCGAAGGGAATGTGAAAAAGCTGGCGGCGGAATTCCGAATAACCCGTCACAAGTCATCTCCTACGGGCCCCAAACCAGCGGAGCCGTCGAAGCGGCAAACAAGACTACGGAAAATATCATCAGGAAAATGGGCATCAGGCGAGAGATTGGCCCGAGAAGTTACACTGGCACTGCGGGGCTCTGAGAACATCGGTCGAACGGCAGGCGGGAAACACCTTTTGCCCTCACATACGGAATGGGCCGTACTCCCAATCGAGCTAGAGATCCTCGCTCAGGTATCTTCTTTGGAAAGCCGGATCAACGAGGTCGAATGGCTCAGTCGCCATGATGAATTGGCCCTACTAGATGAACGCCGGCGAAGGCCATGGAACACATCCGGGCCTACCAAGGAAGAATGGCTAGAGCCTTCGACAAGAAAGTAAAGCATCGGGAGATCCGAGAAGGTGATCTCGTTCTAAAAGAAAAGCCCCGGTCCGTATCAACCCCCTCGGCAAATGGGAGCTGTATGGGTCGGGCCATATGTCGTCCGAGAAGATCTTCTCGGAGGAGCCATGCAACTTGCGGACCTCGACGGGAATCCCTTTGTACACCCGGTGAATGGTGACAAGGCTGCGCGAGATACTACGCGTAAAAAAAAAAAACAAAAAAAAAAAAGTGCTAAAGAGTAATACCCAACTAGGTTGAAAACCCGAGAAGGGCGGCCTAGGTAAAAAACGAGGGTTGCACCAAAAAAAAAAAAACAAAAAAAAAAAAAAAAAAAAAAAACAAAAAAAAAAACAAAAAAAAAAAAAAAAAAAAAAACAAAAAAAAAAAAAAAAAAAAAAAAAAAAAAAAAAAAAAAAGAGTTCACCGGGTTGAACTACGAAGACTGAGCTCCTCAAAATGAGGAACGTAGGCGGCGGAAACGGTTCGGTCTAAAGCACAAATAAAAGCCATACTTTGGCATCAATACAATTGATCGAGACCATGAAAGCGTCTCGAAAAACTCTAAAGCAATTCAAATATTCATTACAAGTTAAAAGCTCTTTGATGAGTCTAAGCCCGATTCATTCCTACAGCGGCAGCTTTGCTAAAGAAAACTAAGATACATAATCAAACTAATGTGTACGCCATGACAAGAAAGGGATACTCGGAAACCTCGAGTCACTCCAAGCCACTCGTCTTGGCCTCTCCCCTCTTCTTCCCCCTTCGAGTCTTCTTTTACGAACGGGAAAAATGTCGGTGTTCCTCCTACCAAGCTACGGTATAGGGACGGGGTCTATCAAACCGGCCTCTGTCGGGGCCTTAGTAGCCCTAGCGTCATCCCTCATCTCCTGTAACCTAGGCGGTAGCATAGGAGCCCTCCTCTCTGTCTCTTGACGTAAGCCTCATAATCGGTCACGGCGTCTCCGCTCTGTCATGAGGTTGGCCCTCGCCTCGGCCCTCCTCCTCTCGAAGCAGTCGGGTCCTCCGCGCCCACAATGGCCTCACGCCGTCTCAAAATAGCCACACGAGTCTCTCCCGGATGCCTCTCATACCAATCCGGGTACCAAGTGGTCGGGAACACCGGTCTCGGGCCTTTGAGAATGACAGGAGGAAAGGCATCATACCTCCATGCTCGGGAAAGAAATGGAAACACCGAGGGATCATCCATAGAAGCAGGAGCCACCACCACGGTGGCTATATCATCAAAGCCCTCGAAAGGAACTGCTCCAAGCCAAAGCTGTCTCGGGAACTAAAGCCGGAATATAGAAGCTGGGTGAAAGCCCGGAAGCATGACCACGGGAGACCCGTCTGAAGCACTCTGCGAGTCTCCACCCGATGAGGCACCGGCCATCGATATCTTCGGTCTGGCGACCCGCCATCCAACGCTCCCACGAGCCACGATCATCAAAATCTACATCAACACCTCTCTGGCAAAAGTCGAGGCACGATCATATCGAGAGGTTTCCCGAAGAACCCCCAAACGCTCCATCGGCCCACGGGGTCAAGAGGAACGGGGCTGCCCCCGTGCATATACCGCCGTCCGGTAGCTAATGCATCGAGAGCATGAAAAGTCTCCCCCGAGAATCAAAGGAACGACATCTACGCCGGGCGACGGTGAACGACAACATCTAGCGAGACCGATGGCAAATCCCGAAGGAATAGACCATGAACGGGGTGCCAAACATACAAAGTGCAAAGGCATCCCAATAGGCATCATCTACCAAACCTAGGCCCCTAAATCGTCGGGAAGACCGGAAATATCGAAATGATCGGGACCGCGGATCATACCTTGCGCTTCCTCAGGGGAAAGATGAAGGAGGACGCACAATCTGTCAGCCAAAAGAAGCCCCTCGGGCAAGGGAACCGCTATCTCTTCCACCTCAGGACCTCCAAGCAAGGCCCGAAATTCTTCGGCAGTCGGAACAATCTCGTTGAAGGAAAGG
Source organism: Adenophora triphylla var. japonica (assembly GCA_022495995.1). NCBI lineage: Eukaryota > Viridiplantae > Streptophyta > Magnoliopsida > Asterales > Campanulaceae > Adenophora > Adenophora triphylla. Next base: position 101,722 of record JAFEMH010005573.1, on the reverse strand, counting down.
CAAAAGACATGCCTTCTAGTATCCCAAAACGAAGAAGAAGCTCTTAAGAGGTCATAATCCGGAACCAATTCTTTGAGAGACCACAAGCATCGTATCTTGTACCTTTCTTGAAGAATGATCTTCTCCGTGCATAATCTCCCTACACCACTCCTTGAACTTTTCAAAGAACAACATTTGCCTTTCTTTGGACAATTTTGGAGAATTTTTGGCCATTTCCATGTTTTCTCTTCTCTCCCGAAATTCAGTGAGTTTGAGGTTGAAGATGATTTTCAATGACATTTATGGTCCAAACCATATCCAACCACCGAAATAAATGAAAGCTGTCGAGATCTTGACCCTATCCGCGCGGATACAAGTGTCATTACCAAAAAAAAAATCTTTGCAACGAGTCAAGTGCTACACCAAAAGAGGAATATTCCGTCAGGTTGCTCGAAACCTGTGCAAAAACCTCCCAAACCAGTCCATATACCAAACACCCTTGCAAAAAAAAAAAAAAACCAAGGCTCATGCAACAACTTTGCATTCATACTGCATTGCATTCATAAAATAAAATCCTAAATTATTACATTCCAAAAAAAAAAGAGTGTGCATAAAAAAAAAAACCAACAAACATAAATAAAATCCTAAATTATTACATCAAAAAAAAAACAGAAAAAAAAATGTGCATAAAATTTGTACAAATCTAAATCTCAATCTCAAATCTCAAAAAAAAAAAAAAAAATCAATCGGAGTCTCCGGCGCCGATGTCTCCCCGGCCCCTCTTGCGACTCGGGCCCGCCTCCTCGGGAGCCACTGAAAATCTCGGGCTCGAGAATCGTCCTCGTCTCCCGAGAAAAGAGGCTCATCGGGACCAGCCGGCACGCTACGATAGGGCAAGCCGAGATCTGCGAAAAATCGTATCCAGAAGGTGAAGGCGTCGGACTCTGGACGTACGAAGACGACCCGCCATGCTTGCCATACGTGTCCACTGCCCGTGTGGATCCCCGAGAATGACGTGATCCGAAGCGGCACCGCGCGGGGATCAAGGAGAGGAGACAAAGGAGTCTACGAAGAAGTCTACGGCGAATAGGGAAGCCTCCCGTCGACGGGCGCCGGCCGTGGTCGCCTCGCTCTAGCACGAGGAGCCCATGGCGACCATCCTCTGATGAATCTCTTGGCCCCGATCACTTGCTTCGTCGGCTTCTCGACGACCACCTCCAGAAAACTGCACAAAAGCAAAAGCGTCAAAAAAAAAAAAAAAAAGAGAGTGATGCTAAAGATGATGAAACAAAAGAAAGAAAAGAAGGGGAAAAGGTGAAGCCATACCTTCATACCGGACGAGGCCGGAAAGCTCGTGGAAGTCGCTCGGGTGGGGAGGATGCTGCACCCTCAATCGGACCCCATCCTGGATATAGGAAAAATCCGTCCGAGGAATGCAGCGGGATCCCAAGCCCCTCCTATCCGAGGAACGAGGCATCCTCGGCCTCCTCAAGACGAATGTCGCATATGGCTCAATCGCCACGAAATCCGAGAAGTCTTGGCGGCTCGGTAATCATCCCAGTCACGGACCGATCGCTCGGAGTGCATCATATCGGCGGGAGGCTCCACGGTGTCCTCGGCGAGTTCACGCCATCTTTGGCGCGTCACCCTCTCTCCCGAGATAATATGCATCGCGAGTCGGACCTCTCAAAATCCTCATTGCACAGTCCGAGATCTCGGCGCCCTTCGGTGCGCCACCTCAAGCGATCCCGGGGGAAGAATATCATCCCCTCATCTGTCTCGGCCTCCGTCGAAGGAAGGCAATCCGCGTACGAGAGTCGTACGCCCCCTGGAGCTTATCTTCTCCCGGGCATGCTTGGACCAAGGCTGCATGGCCGGATACGCCGGCGTACTCCGCCATTTGCCGCCACATCGTGACGTGGAAAAACTCCAACGCCCATACTGCGAAAGGTAAAAATCCAATCAATCCGGTGCAAAAGAAAAGTGCGTGCTCAAAAAAAAAAAAAAAAGAAGAGGAAAGCAAAAGAGAGCTTATACCTCCGGGGCAAACTCAAAGCGGTACAAAGAGCTCACGGCCTTCATTTGTACCTATCGAAGAGCAAAATAAAGCTCTGCCGGCCCGGCCTCTCCCCACGAGACATCTCAGGCCGTCTCCATGTCCTCCAAGGACCTCAGCAAGGCAAAGGCTGCCGTCCCCTCGGCATGTCCAAAAGAGCGTGCTCGAAAAAGCAAACCACAAGAAGGCCACGGCAATGCGATCGGCGCCTATCCTCTCCTCCCGACCTCGTAACTCGCTATGGTCTCCACGATCTTGCCGTAGACCACGGCATACTCCATCCCCATCCCCTTTTTGGGAATAGGGAAAATCCCGAAGAGCACACGGATCGGCATCGCGTAGCCATCCCGCCACTCAATGCTTGCGTCCATTAAAGGACAGGCCGTGATCGCGGCATAGTCGGAGGGCGTAACCGTAGCCTCGCCCGAAGAAGTGGAAGGTGTGGGTCGCGTCCCACCAATCTTTGCGCGAGCAAACATCAAGCCCTTGCTCTTAGGGAACTTGACCGGTCCCCTCAAGCACTCGACAAACTCCCAAGCCCCGTCTCGACAACAATGCATCTCGGACTCGGCAAAGCTCCTCGGCCCGCATTCGGAAGCCGGTCCCACAAGTCAATCACGGACTCCACCGATCCTCGAGTCTTCATTTTGTTAAAATTTGCTCAGTCACAAAATGGTGTCCGCCCTGTAAAAGAAAAAAAAGAGAGAGAAAATGTCAAAAAAAATTTTTTTTGCATTTGCATTTACACAAAAAAAAAAGAAAGCATACACATGCATTAAAAAAAAAAAAAAAATTTCGACAGCATAACAGCATACAATGAGCATAGCCCCATTTTCTTCTCGCATGAAAGAAAACAGTTTTCAGCAAGTCTCAATGCATTCATCAAAAAAAAAAAATGCATACATGCATATCCTACAAGAAGTTGACGGAAATAAAACTCCGTCCCATTTTCATAAAATAACATGCATACCATCCATCATCTCAAAGAAAAAAAAAATGCATACATGCATATCATCCATCTTACATGCAACGGGAGGAAAAATCCGTCCCACTTTTCAAAAAAAAATATATCCTAAACATACATACATCCCATATTGGCAAAATGCCCATTCTTTCCAAACAAAATGCATGCATTGCATCATTCATCAATATCAATATTCAATTTCAAAAAAAAATCATCATCATCAACATGCAATATGCAATTTCAAAAAAAAAAATCAAAGTCACAATTCACAATTTTCGAATTTTCACATGCAATTTTCGGAATTAAAAAAAAAATGTGGCAAAAATGCCAATTCTTTCTCAAGCAAAATGCACATTTTGAGTTACCCATATACTCATTACAACATGCATAGCATCAAAATCAAAATCCAAGGCCAAGAACATGGTCATTTTCGAAATTATCAAAAAAAAAATCAAATCACCCAAAAATCAATGTCAAACAAGAAATCGACAAAGGGATCAAAGGGTTTCAAAGTATACCGTTCGGAGATTCGAATCCGAAGCCCAATGTTGCCAAGCATCGGGGTAATGCTCCTCCGCAACCGATTGCGAAAGATTGTAATGCCTCCTCATTCGGACGAGCTCCAATCGCCTCTCCGCTACCGGGCCACGTCCTTGGCCTTGAAAAGCGCCTTCCCCGTGTTCCATTGCTCAAAAAATCGAAGAAATCGGAGGAATTTTCAAGCTTTTTGAGCAACAATGGCTTCCTTCACTCGGTTTCTCTCTCTCTGCTCTCGTTTGTTTCAAAACTGAATGGGGAAGAAGAAAAGGGCGTTGGCCCTAATTAATACCCCTGGTTTTCAAACCCTATCCGCGCAGATAGGATTGCAAGGGTCAAAATGACCCTTTTGCCCCTTAAAATTCCAGGACTCTGCAATTCAGTCCCCAACTTGACAGAGTTAACCAAAGTTAACCAAAGTCAGCCCCTTGTCAAGAAGATTATCCCCGGCAGTCAAACGTAAGACCGAGTGCCACGAGAAAGATAACAAGATCCCGTATCTTTCATCAAAATTACCCCCGGCAGTCAAACGTAAGACCGAGTGCCCCGAGAAAGATAACGAAATCTCGTATCTTTCATCAAAATCCTCCCCGGCAGTAAAACGTAAGACCGAGTGCCCCGAGAAAGATAACGAAATCTCGTATCTTTCATCAAAATCACCCGGCTAGCCAAACGTAAGACCGAGTGCCCGAGAAAGATAACGGATCCCGTATCTTTCATCAAAATCAAACGGCAAGATCAAACGTAAGACCGATCTTCCCGAGAAAGATAACGAGATCCCGTATCTTTCATCAAAATCACCTCCTAGCCAAACGTAAGACCGAAAAGTGCCCCGAGAAAGATAACGAGATCCGTATCTTTCATCAAAATCATCCAACGGCAGCCAAACGTAAGACCAATTCCTGCACGAATACGTCCGATTTTCCTCAAAGAAAGGCTAACGAAATCCCCAAAGAAAGATAACGGAATCCCAAAAGCCAACGGAATCTCGAGTAGTACTCGAACTACGAAAGGGCTTGATTCCCCGCCAGGGATACGTAGGTAGCCTATCATTAGGTCCAGCCCCTCGACCAAAACGGTCACCCTATCCTTCGGCAGCAGACAAAGTCCACCGAAAGGCCATGTCAAAATCAAGGTCCGAGACGCCTAAAAAGCCATCATCATCAAGGTTCGAGGCACCTAAAACGCCATCTCCAAGGTTCGAGGCACCTAAAACGCCATCTCCAAGGTTTGAGGCACCTAAGACGCTATCACTAGGAAAGCGATAAATCGCAATCATCCCCAAGCAGAGACCGAAAATGGTCATTCCTATCCCCAAAGAGCGAATAGCCATCGACCGAAGATGGTCATCTCTTATCCCCAGCGAGTTTCTTTCAAAGAAACGATCGTAGAACTCGCTCATCGGGTTCGAGGCACCTAAAACGCCATCATCTCCGTGGTCAAAGACCCGAACTACGATCGGCTTGATTCCCATTCGGGATACGTAGGTAGCCTATCGCTAGAGTTCACCCACCCGATCACTCGATCATCCCGCCAAATATGGAGCCTTACTCTTATCGACGACCCCGCTTCCTTCGAAAGCGCCGTCGCGAGGGCTCTTGTAAGTGATCCAATTTGAGCTTGTTAGAATTTTCGTTAGAAAATTAACGAAAGTTATAACATTTCTAACAATTCCTAACAATCCTAACTTTTCTAACAAAGTGAGGGTAAAATGGGCATTGTTATTGAAGGTTAAACCTTAAAAAGAATCTTAAAAAGAAACAAAAAAGAATAAAACCACAAATAGAAATGTTTGGAAACATAATGGCCGGTCAATTTGAATTTTGAAAAGAAATATTCCCTTGTCCAAAGCCGAAGCCGCATTTAATGAACAAAGGCACGCTGAGGGATCCCATCCGCGCGGACATGATTGCAATTTCCAGAGGGCTATAAATTGAGCCCTCCAGTCACAAAAATAAGGAGGAACAACACATTTTGCACCGAACCTCTGGAGAAATATAGAGAGAAAACAGTGAGAATTCACTTGAATTGTCACCATTTTCTCTCCAATCTTTCCCAACTCATACTCATCCACTCACTCTCATATTAAAGCCCTAAACACTCATACACTCAAGCCAAACACTCAAGAACACAAAGAAGATTGGTAAACCCTCCTTCTCCTAACCCTAAATCTCAACCATGCATGCATTTGCAAACTACAAAATGTAGTTCTTTCATCTTCTTGCTCTAGATCTAAGAAGATCACCATGGAAGACCATCTCCATGGATGATCTTCTACAAAGATCAAAATTATTTTCAAGTTCTCTTACTTTCTTGCAAAGAAAACTCATTTTCAAAACCCTAAAAACCATTTTCATACATCAAATCTCATTTTCAAAGGATAAAAATCCCCTTCCCAAGCAAATGAAATGCTTAGTCCTAATGTACCCCAAGGATGGTTTGGTATAGTTGATTCACCACTAAAATGTATAGTGATCACTAACCAAAACCTAGGGAAATGGGGACAAGCATGGATGCAAAACCCCCCTTTAAAATCATATTTTCTTTCTTGAGAAGTTGCTGTTCAGTAGCAATTTTCTCAGACCTCAGTCCATGGTCATAATTTTTGGACACAGATGAACTTGGAATTTGGTGTTGACTACAAAATACTTTTTGTAGCCAACATCCAGAGCTTGCCAAACATATTTTTACTTTATTTTTTAGGTGAGTAAAACTCCTCTTTTCAAATTTTCTTTCAGAGGCTAGTTCATCAGCTTCTGGGAATCCAGATCTCATATCTGAGGTTTCCAGAAGGTTTTGACCCCTCAAATCTTCTCCAAAATGGAAAATTCCTTCGGACAAACCTTATTTAAGGTGTCTAGAACAACTTTCATTCTCTGAGTTTATCCAGATTATGAAGTTTTAAGACCCTTGAATACATTTCAAAATCAAAGGTCCACTGCCTTTTTCATTCTGGCAGAAATGACTCTCAACTTCAAAAGGTCTTTTGAGTACCAAATCTCAATCCAAAAATCTTCCAAAAAAATCATGGGATCAGTTTAAAGTCTTAAAAAGATATCCCAATTTTTACTTTTCTGAGTTTCAACTTATTTTGGCCAAAACACACACACACACACACACACAAATGATTTTCAGCTTGGAAGACTCATTTTACGAGGCGCGTCGGGTGCACACTAACGTCCTTCCCGACGCGTAACATGACCTCCGAACCTAAATCTCTGATCTCGGGCTTTTTTCAAAGTTTTGGCCCTCAAAATTAAAATGGCGTGGCGACTCCGTTTTCGTTGATTTTCTTTTAAACAAAAAATGGGAAAATTTTCGGATACACATCATCACAGCCATGCCCCAGTAGAATCAGGCATGTGACCTCTTTGGTCACCCAATTCCAACATGTGCCTGCAATTCCAGTCCAATTCCAAAGGTTCTGTAAAGTACAGTTCAGGCTACCTATGTCACGCGACAAACCTAGCCACTTGGCATACTAAGTCGTGCGACATACTTAGCCCATGTGGCTGGATTTTACAATTTTTGCCCCTGTAGGCCTAATTTTACGAATTTTGTCCCCATAGGCCTATTTTACCCTTTACGCCCCTGGCATTTCCAATTATATTTCTTAAATCAATCAAATTTTCCCTCCAGTGCCCCCGTGGCCCATTTTACAAATTTACCCTTGTGGCTCGTTTTATTTGCCTTTGTCTAAGTGCTCCAATTTGAGCTTGTTAGAATTTTCGTTAGAAAATTAACGAAAGTTATAACATTTCTAACAATCCCTAACAATCCTAACATTTCTAACAAAGTGAGGGTAAAATGGGCATTGTTATTTAAGGTTAAACCTCAAAAAGAATCTCAAAAAGCAAAACAAAAGAAGAAAACCAAAAATGGCAATGGCTGGAAACACAAAAACTGGCTGTTAATTTGAATTTTGAAAAGAAATATTCTTCTTGTCCAAAGCTGGAGCTGCATTTAATGAACAGTGCACGCTGAGGGATCCCATCCGCGCGGACATGATTGCAATTTCCATAGGGCTATAAATTGAGCCCTCCAGTCACAAAAATAAGGAGGAAAAACACATTTTGCACCGAACCTCTGGCGAAATATAGAGAGAAAACAGTGAGAATTCACTTGAATTGTCACCATTTTCTCTCCAATCTTTCCCAACTCATACTCATCCACTCACTCTCATATTAAAGCCCTAAACACTCATACACTCAATTCAAACACTCAAGAACACAAGGAAGATTGGTAAACCCTCCTCTTCCTAACCCTAAATCTCATCCATGCATGCATCTTCAAACTACAAAATGTAGTTCTTTCATCTTCTTGCTCTAGATCTAAGAAGATCACCATGGAAGACCATCTCCATGGATGATCTTCTACAAAGATCAATATTATTTTCAAGATTTCTTACTTTCTTACAAAGAAAACTCATTTTCAAAACCCTAAAAACCATTTTCAAGCATAAAATCTCATTTTCAAAGGATAAAAATCCCCTTCCCAAGCAAATGAAATGCTTAGTCCTAATGTACCCCAAGGATGGTTTGGTATAGTTGATTCACCACTAAAATGTCTAGTGATCACTAACCAAAACCTAGGGAAATGGGGACAAGCATGGATGCAAAACCCCCCTTAAAATCATATTTTCTTTCTTGAGAAGTTGCTGTCCAGTAGCAATTTTCTCAGACCTCAGTCCATGGTCTTAATTTTTGGACACAGATGAACTTGGAATTTGGTGTTGACTACAAAACACTTTTTGTAGCCAACATCCAGAGTTTTCCAGAAATATTTTTACCTTATTTTTTGGGTGAGTAAAACTCCTCTTTTCAAATTTTCTTTCAGAGGCTAGTTCATCAGCTTCTGGGAATCCAGATCTCATATCTGAGGTTTCCAGAGGGTTTTGACCCCTCAAATCTTCTCCAAAATGGAAAATTCCTTCGTACAAATCTTATTTAAGGTGTCTAGAACAACTTTCATTCTCTGAGTTTATCCAGATTATGAATTTTTAAGACCCTTGAATCCATTTCAAAATCAAAGGTCCACTGCCTTTTTCACTCTGGCAGAAATGGCTCTCAACTTCAAAAGGTCTTTTGAGTACCAAATCTCAATCCAAATATCTTCCAAAAAATCATGGGATCAGTTTAAAGTCTTAGAAAGATATCCCAATTTTTACTTTTCTGAGTTTCAACTTATTTTGGCCAAAACACACACACACACACACACACACACAAATGATTTTCAGCTTGGAAGACTCGTTTTACGAGGCGCGTCGGGTGCACACTAACGTCCTTCCCGACGCGTAACATGACCTCCGAACCTAAATCTCTGATCTCGGGCTTTTTTCAAAGTTTTGGCCCTCAAAATTAAAATGGCGTGGCGACTCCGTTTTCGTTGATTTTTCTTTCAAACAAAAAATGGGAAAATTTTCGGATTTACATCATCACAGTGGCGACTCCGCTGGGGATTTAAGCTTTTTTTTTTTAAAAAAAAATGATACTTGGTATATTGGTGGAAACCACTAAATTTCCCGTTATCGCCTCCTAACACGAGTCGGGGATAAATTGTGGTCTAACAATCCCACGTACCGGTATCACCGTTTTCAAAAAAAAAAAAAGCTTTTGAGGGTCAAGCTTCCGTCCCGGCTTCGAAAATCATTTTTGTGTGTGTGTTGATTTTTGCACAGTTTTCATGTTGTTTTGGCCGCCTCGGAGAAAGTCAAAATTTTGACTGTCGGAATAATGTCCCTAACTGTCGGAATTTTCGTGCTTACGTGCTTATGTGCTCGTTAAAAATTTCAAAAAAAAAATTCAAAAAAAAAAAGGGATTTTCAAAAAAAAAAAGGAAAATTTCCAAAAAAAAAATCATGCATCATATTTTTAAGACACATAAAAAAATTTCTATTTTACTCAGAAAAAGAATATAGACTGCTTGCACACTACGCGCACGTGACCGTACACTGCACACTACGTCCTTAACCCGGGGAAATCCTTGTCGCGGTCCGTTTGGTCTTATTACGCCTCTGATGAGCACAGGGACTACCCAAACATCCCATGGAGCCTCGTGCCGACTTATGCACTGTCCGTGACACACTTTGTCCGAGACCCGTTGGTTTTTAGTCTGGGTCTCGTGTCATGCCCCCGTCCGTGTATAGACCTTTCCTTTCAAGCCTTTGTCGGCATACCGACTCAATATCTTTCGGGACCCTTATCGCCGAAGCTCGCCGGTTTTCCGCCGCAGACTTTGACCAAGATATTGACCGGCGCCTTGACTTCGGCTCGACCGGCACAAATTATACACCGACTCCCAAAGCATTGACACCGAGTCATCAAGGATTAATGAATATTCCATGCCTAATTACGGCTTAACCGACGACAAGTCAAGATCAATTGTGGACGCTTATCGCCCAAATCATGCCGACTTTTCGTCGAGCCCTCGGACATGATCTTGACTTTTGACGTCGCCTTGTCCGTAATTTACATCGAATGCTCGTTAAGACTCGATTACCCGCCGACTTTTAGGATCGTTTTCTGGTCGGTGGGACCCGCTTGCCCTATAGGACCCTCGCCCGGGCCTGTCCCACCCCGGGAGGTCGAAATACGATGGAATACGAGGGGCTTATAGACGTAGTGACGGGCCCACCGATCCAGAATCGAGTAGTTTGCGAAAAAGAAGAGCAATCTTTTCCAACCGATTAGGTTAATAAAACATGTTTTAAGTAAACGTGAACAAATAATCGCATGTTGCATGAGCCTAAAGCCCAAACACCTACCCTCCTTCCATTCCTGCACATCTCGAACCTTCATGTCCTTTCCCCGCAGCCTCCGCACAAAGCTTGGTTTCGGCACCGGTCACCGTTTGATCAGCTTGGGAAGAGTCAAGCGCATCGTCGCCTTCACCGTTTGTTCCGACTCCGGGTTTCGTAATGTCCGCATCAGCCGGTAATGATGGGGATAACGTCACTCCGCCTCCCGGGACCCTCGCATGCAGCAACAAAGGGAATCGCTAGCGTAACGTATGAGGTTACAACAGAAGCACACTAAATGCCTTATGGAGGCTATTAAGAGTCACCTGCCCGGCCGCCGCCTCAATCCAGATGGCACCTTCACCGTGGAAGAAGACGAGGATGCTAACCCCACTCTCGCCGCCCGATTACACCAGGATGCCGCCACCCACCTCCTATGGTGCCACTACCGTAACCCATGCTCCTCGATTTTCGGACAACCAGCCTCCCCAACCACGCACCACCGGATCCATGCAGCCCGACGGCACAAATCCGGGGGCAAAATCGCACGGAATGTCTTCTCATGGTTGGGGCTATCTCGAATGCCACAGCCTAATCGGGATCCCTCCTCGCTCGGAACCGATCAATCCGGACCCTCACAAAGAATGGCCTACGCTCGGAATGCCGCCACAACTCTTCTCGGGGCCACGCCGGGAGCCCCTCCTCGTAACAGCACTAGTTCAAAGCTCCTCACACAAATCCATTCCTCACTCGTACTTCTATGGGTTACCAAGCCTCCATCCCGGTGTCATCCGAATCACCAGACCGCAGCATTCCCGGTTACACACCTTCACCACAGCAAGTCCCATGCAATTCAACAATCCGGACAGCAGCCTCGCACTCAAGCCTACTTACGGGCCCCACTGAAATCCAAGTTATCCGGCTACATCGGGCTGCCTCCACCTACTTTGCCGCTTGAAAATCAACAAAGAAGCCGCAAGGTTCTATCCTTTGCTCAAGCTCCTACTCATGCTCCCTGTGGTAACTCACCCCGTGACAAGTTTTCACCTACGTCCCCGGATCGGCCGTTCCCTCCACCCGCCCTGCCTCCGGTGGTAGCTCCTCTCCCTAGCTCGCCCACTAGCTTGAATGCCACTGGTTCCGCCACAAGACCCTCATCCGGCCCGGTTCATGGAACAACACAAGGAAATGAAAGCGCGTATCGCCGAACCGACCGCCAAGAAGTCCGCCTTCCGCCTACTGCACTGACTCCATTGTTCCTCTCGCCCCACAAATTCGTGATGCCTAATCTGGATCTCTTTGATGGGACCGAATGTCCGAAAACCCATTTGGACACATATACCCCGGCGATGAAAGCCAAAGGATGTACCAATCGCAGCTTGGTCGACTATTTCGCCTATCCTTGAAGTCCAAGTGCCTTAAAGTGGTTCTTCCGTTTGAAACCCGAAGCCGTGGCTACATGGGACCAGATTACCAATGCCTTCACGTAAAAATATAAGGCCAACTTGGAATGGGAAACAAATAGGGTTGACCTACAAACAACAAGCAGGCCCCGATGAGAATGTTGGGGACTTTTACAAGCGGTGGAATCTCGAAACTTTGAAATGGCCATCCCTCCTTCCGAAGAGGAACAACCGGACATTTTCCGGTCCATGCTTGAAACCACATCTCGAGAGCCTCCCTCGCCACTTCCCATACTCGTACTTACGGGCCATGGTTAACTCTGCAGCCTAAGTTTGAAAAGGCCTACAATCGCAACCGCCGCCGCACTCGCCTACGTATATCGGGCTCCTCCCGCAAACACCGCCTCGCTCCCGCTAAAGGCAAAGAGATGATTAACTATGCGGGACAGGAATGTAACAACACGACTCCTTTTGCTCCCAGAAAAACAAATGAGCCTGCACCACGGGTCATGAATCTCGAAAACTTTGGAATGCCCCCGAATGACATCTTTAGGGACTCGGTGAAAGAAGGCTTGCCGCGGCCTTTAGAGAATTTCCAACCCGTAAATCCGAATGCTCCCGTGGAAACTACAAAGTATTGTGCTTTTCATCAAGCCCACGGACATCCGATCGACAGCCGCTTTACTCGAAAAAGGCAATCCAGGGCTAATAGAGCAAGGAAAGTTGGAAGGCCCCGAGGGGCCTAACACAGTCAAAAATCCGCCGCCAAGGAACCATAATCGTGTGAATATGATTGAATGCGGAGAATCTTCACACGCCCAGAAGATGCCGATGAAGGTCCCCAAATACCCGTGGCCAACCTTGTCGAGGATCCGACTCGGATTCCCCTCGCCTTGAGGATATTGAACGAATCGACCCATCTTGGTCTCATGTCAGAGACTCCTTGCAAGAATACGAGGGCCGCTATTTCTCGGATGAAGGGAAGGCCGATACCGAAGAACTGGGGCTGTTCCGTTCAAAATATGAGAGGACCATTTACACAAGATGGTTAGAACAATCGAGAAGAATCGAACAAGAAAGTTTCCGGCGAGCACCCGTACTGGGGCTTATCAGCAAAGAGGCCGAAGAGCGTCTGGAGCTAATACACTTCGCAAATTGGCTTTGGGAGAGCCCGAATATGATCCCGAGAACAAGAAGAATCGGAAGAGGAGGATTCCTCCTATATCCTACCCGGTGTCAAATACGTGCCACCCCCTCTCACTCTTCCCCGCAATTTCGGGAGGAGAAGCCGAGTCACAATTACCACTTCCGGAATGGGAACATATGACAATTTTGCGGCCGCATGCACCCATATTCCCCAACGGGTTTGATCGGCGTTCCTCTCCGCCCGAAATCCCGGTAGTATGGGAAGAAGATTCTCGATGACGCAATGATGATGATGATGACGAGAGTGAAGAGTCAACCGAGGCCCCGATCCGGAAACAATCTGGAACAATCATGCCGAAATGAGCCCATGGGAGCCGTGCACAATGGCCGGTTATCAAGAAGCGACGATGAAGAAGCTTCGGAAGACGAATATGAGACCGAGGACACGAAGGCCATGAAGTTTCATGGATCTCGAGCACGTGGATGTCTTAGAATTCAACACCGCCTACCATGCTGGGGGAAAGGATTCTCGTGTGTCCGATCCAAGCGGATAGTTGAAGATTTGCTAGAAAGAGGAAAATTAACTCCCATTCTCCCAAATGAGAGAATAACCATGGTTAGATCAAATCCACCCTAAGCAAGGTAACAATCCTTATCGTGGTTACCCAAGAAGAGGTCACCTTCCCCGAATGTATGTCAGCTTTCAGAGAAGTCCTAGAAACTGGCATGATACCGGATGCGCCTCCGACACAAAGTGCTATAATCATCTCCAACTCTGAATATTAAAGAAAGGAACCAGAATGGCTGCACTATACCGGGGATGAAATCGAAAAGCCGCCGAGCCCCGACAATAGCGACTCTTGTAGCATGATAACTATGAGCAAGACCTGCCATGAGAGTGAGTCGGAGGACGCCCTAGCTCTGTGGGCCATCCAAGGGGCAACAACACAACCCCAAACCCAAAAGCTCGTGACTTGGGAAGCGGTTATAAGGGCCGCCAGAAGGAGCGCATGCATTTCGCCTCACTGTCACTAGACTCCGTCGTAACCAATGGCCAATAGCCAAAAGGGCTCCCCATTGACCCTAGCAAAGCATTGAAGAAATCCACCAAGAGACGACCGATGAGGAAGTTAACTGTTGACCCGCTCCGGCGCATCTTCCAAGGAAATCCCAAGGCGTATAAGAAGGCCACAGTATCAAGCACCGAAAGAAGATCGCCGCCCTATGCTAAGACAAATTTGAAACTCTGCGTATCCCGAAAAAGAGGATCCCGTGCTCACCCGCTTGAAGCAAACACAAAGCCAACATTTCCCTCTCGGTCTCTACTCACTTCGTCCTATCCCCATAAGCCGAAGCCGGAAGAAAGCTCCGGCTCGCACTCTCGTGCCTATTGATGCTACTCCCGATGATGTGGTACAACTGATTGGAAACATCCACTACGGGAACATAATCACTTTCACGTATCTCGACCTCCCTCAATTTGGGGCCGATCATAACGAGCCTCTCTTCATCACACCCACTGGATGAACGACGCCTCCTCGGGTCCCGGTTGATAATGGGTCCGGAATGAACATTCTTCCCGGCAAAGATCATGAGCTTGCTTGATATCAAGACTACGGAGACTTGAAGCCTTCTTCTCTCACAGTCAAAGCTTACGACTCAACATCCCGAGCACCCTGAGTTGCTACTTTAGACCTCTCGGTTCGGACGTAAATTGATACTGTGGAATTCCAGGTTATCGACATCCCGATTACTTTCAATGCCCTCGGGAAGACCTTGGCTCCATCATGTCAAAGGGGTCGCCTCAAGCCTCCACCAAAGGTGTGAAATTCGTCTCGAATGGGGATCTCGACGACCATTTACGGAGATTTAGTCACTTTAGAGGGCACAGATACGGGCGGAATACCTATTCTCGAAATCAAACATGACGAGGAAGGTCACATGCTAACGGGCTTCACGGTCGAGCCTCCCAAGGCCCAAGTGTGCAACATAGATCTCGACGGTCACTCGGGATAAAATCCCACCGGTCTTGAAAATGATGAGAAAAATGAGCTATCTACCCGGCCTCGGCCTGGGAAGCGCCAACAAGGAACTTTCAAACTCATCGAGGTGAAAGGACGAATACTCGCCACGGCCCGGGATATGAGGCCTCCTCGGTGGACACCGCAAAAGGAAAAAGATTTGAAGCCGCCACAGAAAGGTCCGGTCGACAACCCTAAATCTCTCCCCTTCGTCCTAATTTGGCCGACTACTTTGTAAAGGGTCCCACACAACCAGGAAACATCACAGAGCCCACCCCTACGGCGGGGTGGCTAAAGCTACAGGATAGCCTCAACAAGTTCGGAGGAACCAAGGCTAACCCCGTCCGTAGAATGTTCTGGACCTACCCAAGATACACAGGGCTACCACCGCCATGAAGAGCGAGTATACCTTCAGAGGCGTGTCGACTGGTGGAACAGCTCAAGAAGCTCACAACCACTATTCCTACGCCCAGAAAGATCCGAAACCCGAATTCGACAAAGGCCAAAAGCTAAGGCCACGAAGTCTTTTCGGATGATTGGGAGGGTCCGATTATGCAAAGATTATTCGGGGAAGAGATACAAAGGTGCCGTACTCCGATTGATCTCGGCTCGGTCCAAGAGATGATAGCGGCAATTGAGAAAGGAAAACAAAAACAAAGACAGTTCCCGAGTCATGAGGCCACCAACAGCGATGCCGCTAAAGAATTGGGAAACACTCTCAGGCCCGTCCGCGACCAAGGAGGAAATGATCACCAAGCTTGGATTGGTCCCCCGTCCCTTTGTGTCAATCTAGGACAAGTCCTCCCAGTCTCTCTCTGTTAAGATCGAGTCTCTAGGGTCGTCCGATGGCCTTACGCCTGAAGACTACGAGTCTGTAGCAAGCACTGTATCCCCTTTCGTTTTCAATGAAATGACGAACCTTTCTGAGTATCCCTTGATTGCCACTTTAACTAATGATGAATTAATTAATAAAAAAATATTTTAATAATAATTCATTAGATAAAGAAGCAGACACATTAAAAAAAAAAAATCAAACAACAAAAAAAACTTTAAGCAGGTTGCCCGGAAAGAGGAAAATCGAGCCCAAGCTGCCGAAGAGATTTTGACAAGTGTGAATCTGGGAACTGCGGAAGAGCCTAAAAAGACGCAGACTTGTGATTTCTTCGAAGGAATTGGAAAGGATGCTCTGCAAAGTCCTACAAAATCCTCAATTCAAGGAAAGTTGCCCTCTTCATCAAAGAAAACATCATGTGCAGATACGGGTTGCCAGCCGAAATCATCTCAGATAATGGATCCCACTTCGAAGGGGAATGTGAAAAACTGCTGGCGGAATTCCGAATAACCCGTCACAAGTCATCTCCCTACAGGCCCCACACCAACGGAGCCGTCGAAGCAAAGAAACAAGACTCGGAAAATATCATCCGGAAAATGGCCGTCCAAGGCGTAGATTGGCCCGAGAAGTTACACTTGGCACTGCGGGGCTACGTAACATCGCCGAACGGCAACTGGGGAAACACCTTTTGCCCTCACATACGGAATGGAAGCCGTACTCCCAATCGAGCTGGAAATACCCTCGCTCCGTATACTGCTGGAAAGCCAGATCAACGAGGTCGAATGGCTCCAGAGTCGCCATGATGAACTGGCCCTACTAGACGAACGCCGACTGAAGGCCATGGAACACATCCGAGCCTACCAAGGAAGAATGGCCAGAGCCTTCGACAAGAAAGTAAAGCATCGGGAGATCCGACAAGGTGATCTCGTTTTAAAAGAAAAGCCCCCAGTCCGTATCAACCCCCTCGGCAAATGGGAGCCTGTATGGGTCGGGCCATATGTCGTCCAGAAGATCTTCTCCGGAGGAGCCATGCAACTTGTGCACCTCGACGGAATCCCTTTGTACACCCAGTGAATGGTGACAAGCCGCGCAGATACTACGCGTAAAAAAAAAACAAAAAAAAAAAAAGAAAAAAGAGTGCTAAAAGAGTAATACCCAACTAGGTTGAAACCCGAGAAGGGCGGCCTAGGTAAAAACAGGTTGCACCAAAAAAAAAACAAAAAAAAAAAACAAAAAAAAAACAAAAAAAACAAAAAAAAAACAACAAAAAAAAAAAAAAAAAAAAAAAAACAACAAAAAAAAAAAAAAAAAAAGAGTTCACCGGGTTGAACTACGAAGACCCGAGCTCCTCAAAATGAGGGGAACGTAGGCAACGGAAACGGTTCGGTCTAAAGCACAAATAAAAGCCATACTTTGGCATCAATACAATTAATCGACCAGAAAGCGTCTCGAAAAACTCTAAAGCAATCCAAATATTCATTACAAGTTAAAAGCTCTTTGATGAGTCTAAGCTCGATTCATTCCTACAACCGGCAACCCGCTAAAAGAAACTAAGATACATAATCAAACTAATGTGTCGCCATGACAAGAAAGGGATACTCGGATACCTCAGAGTCACTCCAAGCCACTGCATCGGCCTCTCCCCTCTTCTTCCCCTTCGAGTCTTCTTTTTCCGAACATGAAAAATGTCAGTGTTCCTCCTACCAAGCTACGGTATAGGGACAGGGTCTATCAAACCAGCCTCTGTCAGTGGCCTTAGTAGCCCTAGCGTCATCCCTCATCTCCCGTAACCTAGCCGGTAGCATAGGAGCCCTCCTCTCCCCGTCTCTTGACGTAAGCCTCATAATCGGTCACGGCGTCTCCGCTCTGTCATGAGGGTTGGCCCTCGCCTCGGCCCTCTTCCTCTCGTAAACAAGCCGGTCCTCCGCACCCACAATGGCCTCACGCCGTCTCAAAATAGCCACCCGAGTCTCTCCTGCATGCCTCTCATACCAATCCAGTACCAAGTGGTCGTGGAACACCGGTCTCTGACGCCGAGAATGACCCGAGGAGGAAAGGCATCATACCTCCATGCTCGGGAAAGAAATGGAAACACCGAGGGATCATCCATAGAAACAGAGCCACCACCCCGATGGCTATATCATCAAAACCCTCCAAAGGAACCTCGCTCCAAGCCAAACTATCTCGTGACTAAAGCCGGAATATAGAAGCTAGACCGAGAAAGCCCCGGAAGCATGACCACGGGAGACCCATCCTGAAGCACTCTGCGAGTCTCCACCCGCCAACAAGGCACCGACCATCGATATCTTCAGCCCGGCGACCCGCCATCCAACGCTCCCACGAGCCCCGATCATCAAAATCTACATAAACACCTCTCCCGGCAAAAGTCCAAGGCTCCGATCATATCGTAGGTTTCCCGAAGAACCCCCAAACGCTCCATCGCCCACTGTGGTCAAGAGGAACGGGCTGCCCCCGTGCATATACCGCCGTCCGGTAGCTAATCTGTCGAGAGCATGAAAAGTCTCCCCAAGAATCAAAGGAACGACATCTCCGCCTGTGCGACAGTGAACGACAATATCCAGCAAGGACCGATGACAGATCCCAAAGGAATAGACCATGAACAGGGTGCCAAACATACAAAGTGCAAAGGCATCCCAATAGGCGTCATCTACCAAACCTAGGCCCCTAAATCTGTCGGGAAGACCGGAAATATCGAAATGATCGGGACCACGGATCATACCTTGCGCTTCCTCCGGGGAAAGATGAAGGAGGACGCACAGTTTGTCAACAAAAGAAGCCCCTCCGGGCAAGGGAACCGCTATCTCTTCCACCTCCGGACCTCCAAGCAAGGCCCGAAATTCTTCGACAGTCGGAACAATCTCGTTGAAGGAAAGACAAAAGACATGCCTTCTAGTATCCCAAAACGAAGAAGAAGCTCTTAAGAGGTCATAATCCGGAACCAATTCTTTGAGAGACCACAAGCATCGTATCTTGTACCTTTCTTCAAAGAATGATCTTCTCCCGTGCATAATCTCCCTACACCACTCCTTGAACTTTTCAAAGAACAACATTTGCCTTTCTTTGGACAATTTTGGAGAATTTTTGGCCATTTCCATGGTTTTTCTCTCTTTCTCCCCGAAAATGGCCGTTGGACTCGGAGGTTGAAGAGGATATTTGAATTTGAAATAAAGCAAGACCAGTCTGGACCAAAATTAAAGGACAGTTGTCGATTCTGTCCTATCCGTGCAGATGAGTTTGCTAAAAAAATCTTTGCAACAGTCCCAAGCCGCTACACCAAAAGAGGAATATTCCGTCCCGTTGCTCGAAACTTGTGCAAAAACCTCCCCAAACCAGTCCATATACCAAACACCCTTGCAAAAAAAAAAAAAACCAAGGCTCATGCAACACTGCATTCATACCGCATTGCATTCATAAAATAAAATCCTATATTATTACATTCCAAAAAAAAGAGTGTGCATGAAAAAAAAAAACACACAAATATAAATAAAATCCTAAATTATTACATTCAAAAAAAAATGTGCATAAGTTGTACAAATCTAAATCTCAATCTCAAATCTCAAAAGAAAAAAAAAATCAATCGGAGTCTCCAAAGACCCGATGTCTCCCCGGCCCCTCTTGCGACTCGGGCCCGCCTCCTCAGGAGCCCCGAAAATCTCGGGCTCGTAATCGTCCTCGTCTCCGCAAAGAGGCTCATCAGGACCAACCGGCACGCTCCGATAGGGCAAGCCGAGATCTCGCGAAAAATCGTATCCGAAGGTGAAGGCGTCGGACTCCCGGACATACGAAGACGACCCGCCATGCCGCCATACGTGTCCCCGCCCGTGTGGATCCCCGAGAATAACGTGATCCGAAGGCAAGACACCGCGCGGGGATCAAGGAGAGGAGACAAAGGAGTCTCTGAAGAAGTCTCTGAGCGAATAGGGGAAGCCTCCCGTCTGACAGGCGCCGGCCGTGGCCGCCTCGCTCTAGCCCGAGGAGCCCCGCAAGCGACCATCCTCCTGATGAATCTCTTGGCCCCGATCACTTGCTTCGTCAGCTTCTCGACGACCACCTCCGAAAACTGCACAAAAGCAAAAGCGTCAAAAAAAGAGGTGATGCTAAAGATGATGAAACAAAAGAAAGAAAAGAAGGGGAAAAGGTGAAGCCATACCTTCATACCCGACGAGGCCGGAAAGCTCGTGGAAGTCGCTCGGCCGAGGGATCTGCACCCTCAATCGGACCCCATCCCGGATATAGGAAAAATCCGTCCGAGGGTACCGCGGATCCCAAGCCCCTCCCTATCCAGAACCCGAGGCATCCTCGCCTCCTCAAGACGAATGTCGCATATAGCTCAATCGCCACGAAATCCGAGAAGTGCCGGCCGGCTCGGTAATCATCCCAGTCACGGACCGATCGCTCGGGTGCATCATATCGACGGGAGGCTCCACCGGTGTCCTCAAAGGGCGAATTCACGCCATGCCGGCGCGTCACCCTCTCTCCCGCATAATATGCATCGCAGTCGACCCTCAAAATCCTCCGCCGCACAGTCCGGATCTCGGCGCCCTTCACCGCGCCACCTCAAAGCGATCCTGTGGGAAGAATATCATCCCTCATCCGTCTCGGCCTCCGTCAAAGGAAGGCAATCCACGTACCTGAGAGTCGTACGCCCCCTGGAGCTTATCTTCTCCCGGGCATGCTTGGACCAAGACTGCATGGCCGGATACGCCCCGACGTACTCCGTCGGCAGCCGCCACATCCTGACGTGGAAAAACTCCAACGCCCATACCTGCGAAAGGTAAAAATCCAATCAATCCAGTGCAAAAGAAAAGTGCGTGCTCAAAAAAAAAAAGAAGAGGGAAAGCAAAAAGATAGCTCATACCTCCAGGGCAAACTCAAAGCAGTACAAAGAGCTCACAGCCTTCCGGCTGTACCTATCTAGAGCAAAATAAAGCTCTGCCAGCCCGGCCTCTCCCCACGAGACATCTCCGGCCGTCTCCATGTCCTCCAAGGACCTCAACGAGGCAAAGACTGCCGTCCCCTCAGCATGTCCAAAGAGCGTGCTCGAAAAAGCAAACCACAAGAAGGCCCTGGCAATCTGATCGGCGCCTATCCTCTCCTCCCCAGCCTCATAGCTCACAATGGTCTCCACGATCTTGCCGTAGACCACGGCATACTCCATCCCCATCCCCTTTTTAGGAATAGGGGAAAATCCCAGAAGAGCCTGCAGATCAGCATCGCTGTAGCCGTCCCGCCACTCAATGCTGCGTCCATTAAAGGACAAACCCGTGATCGCAGCATAGTCGGAAGGCGTAACCGTAGCCTCGCCCCAGAAGAAGTGAAAGGTGTGGGTCGCGTCCCACCAGTGCTGCGCCAGAGCAAACATCAAGCCCTTGCTCTTAGGGAACTTGACCAGTCCCCTCAAGCACTCGACAAACTCCCAAAGCCCCGTCTCGACAACGATCTGTCTCGGACTCGGCAAAGCTCCTCGGCCCGCATTCGGAAGCCGGTCCCACAAGTCAATCACGGACTCCACCGATCCTCGAGTTTTCATTTTGTTCAGCTGCTCCGTTACAAAACGGTTTCCGCCCTGTAAAAAAAAAAGAAAAAAGAAAGAGAGAAAATGTCAAAAAAAAAAAATTGCATTTGCATTTACACAAAAAAAAAAGGGGGGGCATACACATGCATAAAAAAAAAAAAATTCGGCAGCATAACGGCATGCAATAGACATAGCCCCATTTTTCTCACAGAAAAGACAGTTTTCAACAAATCTCATTCAACAATTTTCAATAAAAAAAAAAAATGCATACATGCATATCCTACAAGAAGTTGACGGAAATAAAACTCCGTCCCATTTTCTAAAAAAAGAAAAAAATGCATACATGCATATCATCCATCTTACATGCAACGGGAGGAAAAATCCGTCCCACTTTTAAAAAAAAAAAAATAAAATCCTAAACATACATACATCTCATATTGGCAAAATGTCAATTCTTTCCAAACAAAATGCATGCATTGCATCATTCATCAATATCAATATTCAATTTCAAAAAAAAAAAAAAATCACAATTTTCGAATTTTCACATGCAATTTTCGAATTAAAAAAAAAAAATGGCGAAAATTCCAATTCTTTTTCCCAAGCAAAAATGCACATTTTGGGTTACTCACATAATCATCAAGATTCAAAGACAATGAACATGCAATATTCAATTTCAAAAAAAAAATTTCAAAAATCACCTAAAATTCAAATTTCAAACAAGAAATCAACAAAGGGATCAAAGGGTTTCAAAGTATACCGTTCGGAGATTCGAATCCGAAGCCCAATGTTGCCAAGCATCGGGGTAATGCTCCTCCGCAACCGATTGCGAAAGATTGTAATGCCTCCTCATCCGGACGAGCTCCAATCGCCTCTCCGCTACCGGGCCACGCCCTTGACCTTGAAAAGCGCCTTCCCCGTGTTCCATTGCTCAAAAAATCGAAGAAATCGGAGGAATTCTCAAGCTTTTTGGGCAACAATGGCTTCCTTCTCTCGGTTTCTCTCTCCCTGTTCTCGTAATTTTGAAAAAACTGAATGGGGAAGAGAAAGGGCGTTGGCCCTAATTAATACCCCTGATTTTCAGGACCTCTCCACGCGGACAGGATTGCAAGGGTCAAAATGACCCTTTTGCCCCTTAAAATTCCAGACTCGCAATTCCCCAACTTGACAGAGTTAACAAAGTTAACCAAAGTCAGCCCCTTGTCAAGAAAATCTTCCCCGGCAGTCAAACGTAAGACCGAGTGCCCCGAGAAAGATAACGGATCCCGTATCTTTCATCAAAAATCTCCGGCAGTCAAACGTAAGACCGATCTCCCCGAGAAAGATAACGGAATCCCGTATCTTTCATCAAAATTACCCCCGGCAGTCAAACGTAAGACCGAGTGCCCCGAGAAAGATAACGGAATCCCGTATCTTTCATCAAAATTACCCCCGGCAGTCAAACGTAAGACCGAGTGCCCTGAGAAAGATAACGAGATCCCGTATCTTTCATCAAAATCATCTCCCGGTAGTCAAACGTAAGACCGAGTACCCCGAGAAAGATAACGGATCTCGTATCTTTCATCAAAATCATTCCCGGCAGTCAAACGTAAGACCGAGTGCCCCGAGAAAGATAACGAGATCCCGTATCTTTCATCAAAATCTTCCCCGGCCGTAAAACGTAAGACCGAGTGCCCCGAGAAAGATAACGAGATCCCGTATCTTTCATCAAAATCTTCCCCTAGCCAAACGTAAGACCGAGTGCCCCGAGAAAGATAACGAGATCCCGTATCTTTCATCAAAATCCTTCCCTAAGTAAAACGTAAGACCGAGTGCCCCGAAAAGATAACGGATCCCGTATCTTTCATCAAAATCATTCCCGGCAGAAAACGTAAGACCGAGTGCCCCGAGAAAGATAACGGATCCCGTATCTTTCATCAAAATCATTCCCAAGAAACGTAAGACCGAGTGCCCCGAGAAAGATAACGAGATCCCGTATTTTCATCAAAATCCTTCCCGCAAGAAAACGTAAGACCGAGTGCCCCGAGAAATATAACGGATCCCGTATCTTTCATCAAAATCATTCCCTAGCAAAGAAACGTAAGACCGAGTGCCCCGAGAAAGATAACGAGATCCCGTATCTTTCATCAAAATCATTCCCGGCATAAACGTAAGACCGAGTGCCCCGAGAAAGATAACGGATCCCGTATCTTTCATCAAAATCATCCCCTAGCCAAAGCGTAAGACCGATTGCCCCGAGAAGGATAACGAAATCTCGTATCTTTCATCAAAATCCTTCCCTAAGAAACGTAAGACCGAGTGCCCCGAGAAAGATAACGGATCCCGTATCTTTCATCAAAATCATCTCCGCAAGAAACGTAAGACCGAGTGCCCCGAGAAAGATAACGGATCCCGTATCTTTCATCAAAATCATCTCCGGCAGTAAAACGTAAGACCGAGTGCCCCGAGAAAGATAACGGATCCCGTATCTTTCATCAAAATCATCCCCTAGCAAAAGCGTAAGACCGATCTCCCGAGCAAGATAACGAGATCCCGTATCTTTCATCAAAATCTTCTCGAGTAGCACTCAACTACGTAAAGGGCTTGATTTCCCAATAGGGATACGTCCAATCATTCCACCCGACCAGAAAGGCTAACAAAATCCCCAAAGTTAACGGAATCCCAAAAGCCAACGGAATCTCGAGTAGTTCTCGAACTACGAAAGGGCTTGATTCCCACTAGGGATACGTAGGTAGCCTATCATTAGGTCCAGCCCCTCGACCAAAACGGTCACCCTCTCCTTCGGCAGCAGACGAAGTCCACCGAAAGGCCATTTCAAATTAAGGTTCGAGGCACCTAAAACGCCATCTCCAAGGTTCGAGGCACCTAAGACGCTATCACTAGGAAAGCGATAAAATCGCATTATCCCCAAAGAGACCGAAATGGTCATTCCTATCCCCAAAGCAGAATAGCTGATAGCCATCGACCGAAAATGGTCATCTCTTATCCCTGCCAGAAGCTTTTTCCAAAGAAACGATCAGAACTCGCTCATCGTGTCCGAGGCACCTAAAACGCCATCATCTCCAGGGTCAAAGACCCGAACTACGACAGGCTTGATTCCCATTCGGGATACGTAGGTAGCCTATCGCTAGGTTCAGCCACCCGATCACTCGATCATCCCGCCAAATATGGAGCCTTACTCTTATCGACGACCCCGCTTCCTTCGAAAGCGCCGTCGCCGAGGGGCTACTGTAAGTGCTCCAATTTGAGCTTGTTAGAATTTTCGTTAGAAAATTAACGAAAGTTATAACATTTCTAACAATCCCTAACAATCCTAACATTTCTAACAAAGTGAGGGTAAAATGGGCATTGTTATTTAAGGTTAAACCTCAAAAAGAATCTCAAAAAGCAAAACAAAAGAAGAAAACCAAAAATGGCAATGGCCGGAAACACAAAAATCGGCCGTTAATTTGAATTTTGAAAAGAAATATTCTTCTTGTCCAAAGCTGGAGCTGCATTTAATGAACAGTGCACGCTGAGGGATCCCATCCGCGCGGACATGATTGCAATTTCCAGAGGGCTATAAATTGAGCCCTCCAGTCACAAAAATAAGGAGGAAAAACACATTTTGCACCGAACCTCTGGCGAAATATAGAGAGAAAACAGTGAGAATTCACTTGAATTGTCACCATTTTCTCTCCAATCTTTCCCAACTCATACTCATCCACTCACTCTCATATTAAAGCCCTAAACACTCATACACTCAAGTCAAACACTCAAGAACACAAGGAAGATTGGTAAACCCTCCTCTTCCTAACCCTAAATCTCATCCATGCATGCATCTTCAAACTACAAAATGTAGTTCTTTCATCTTCTTGCTCTAGATCTAAGAAGATCACCATGGAAGACCATCTCCATGGATGATCTTCTACAAAGATCAATATTATTTTCAAGATTTCTTACTTTCTTACAAAGAAAACTCATTTTCAAAACCCTAAAAACCATTTTCAAGCATAAAATCTCATTTTCAAAGGATAAAAATCCCCTTCCCAAGCAAATGAAATGCTTAGTCCTAATGTACCCCAAGGATGGTTTGGTATAGTTGATTCACCACTAAAATGTCTAGTGATCACTAACCAAAACCTAGGGAAATGGGGACAAGCATGGATGCAAAACCCCCCTTAAAATCATATTTTCTTTCTTGAGAAGTTGCTGTCCAGTAGCAATTTTCTCAGACCTCAGTCCATGGTCTTAATTTTTGGACACAGATGAACTTGGAATTTGGTGTTGACTACAAAACACTTTTTGTATCCAACATCCAGAGCTTTCCAGACATATTTTTACCTTATTTTTTGGGTGAGTAAAACTCCTCTTTTCAAATTTTCTTTCAGAGGCTAGTTCATCAGCTTCTGGGAATCCAGATCTCATATCTGAGGTTTCCAGAGGGTTTTGACCCCTCAAATCTTCTCCAAAATGGAAAATTCCTTCGCACAAATCTTATTTAAGGTGTTTAGAACAACTTTCATTCTCTGAGTTTATCCAGATTATGAAGTTTTAAGACCCTTGAATCCATTTCAAAATCAAAGGTCCACTGCCTTTTTCACTCTGGCAGAAATGGCTCTCAACTTCAAAAGGTCTTTTGAGTACCAAATCTCAATCCAAAAATCTCCCAAAAAATCATGGGATCAGTTTAAAGTCTTAGAAAGATATCCCAATTTTTACTTTTCTGAGTTTCAACTTATTTTGGCCAAAACACACACACACACACACACACAAATGATTTTCAGCTTGGAAGACTCGTTTTACGAGGCGCGTCGGGTGCACACTAACGTCCTTCCCGACGCGTAACATGACCTCCGAACCTAAATCTCTGATCTCGGGCTTTTTTCAAAGTTTTGGCCCTCAAAATTAAAATGGCGTGGCGACTCCGTTTTCGTTGATTTTTCTTTCAAACAAAAAATGGGAAAATTTTCGGATGCACATCATCACACTTTGGCATTTTTTAATTCTATTTACAAAAATTATCAGGATACGTCCCGTTTCTTTATAAAATTATCGGGTACGTCCCACTTTCTTTACAAAAAATTATCGGGTACGTCCCATTTTTCTTTACAAAAATTATCCGGGTACGTCCCACTTTTCTTTACAAAAACTATTGATTCCTTCATACTTCTTTACAAAGTCCATCCTTTTTCGCGATCTCCGTTATTGCCAAATGGGATAACGTTTCCTCCGGGAAATCCTCCGTTATCGCCAAATGGGATAACGTTTCCTCCGGGAAATCCTCCGTTATTGCCAAATGGGATAACGTTTCCTCCGAGAAATCCTCCGTTATTGCCAAATGGGATAACGTTTCCTCCGGAAAATCCTCCGTTATTGCCAAATGGGATAACTTTTCCTCCGGGAAATCCTCCGTTATTGCCAAATGGGATAACGTTTCCTCCGGGAAATCCTCCGTTATCGCCAAATGGGATAACGTTTACTCCGGGAAATCCTCCGTTATCGCCAAATGGAATAACGTTTACTCCGGGAAATCCTCCGTTATCGCCAAATGGGATAACGTTTACTCCGGGAAATCCTCCGTTATCGCCAAATGGGATAACGTTTACTCCGGGAAATCCTCCGTTATCGCCAAATGGGATAACGTTTACTCCGGGAAATCCTCCGTTATCGCCAAATGGGATAACGTTTCCTCCGGGAAATCCTCCGTTATTGCCAAATGGGATAACTTTTCCTCCGGGAAATCCTCCGTTATTGCCAAATGGGATAACGTTTCCTCCGGGAAATCCTCCGTTATCGCCAAATGGGATAACGTTTCCTCCGGGAAATCCTCCGTTATCGCCAAATGGGATAACGTTTCCTCCGGGAAATCCTCTGTTATTGCCAAATGGGATAACGTTTCCTCCGGGAAATCCTTCGTTATCGCCAAATGGGATAACGTTTCCTCCGGGAAATCCTCTGTTATCGCCAATTGGGATAACGTTTCCTCCGGGAAATCCTCCGTTATCGCCAATTGGGATAACGTTTCCTCCGGGAAATCCCCCGTTATTGCCAAATGGGATAATGTTTCTTGTTAAAAATTTCAGTTATTGCCGGAAGGCAATAACATTTCTCTTTATTTCAATCTCCGTTATTCCCGAATGACGGAATAATATTTCGACCTTTTCTCGCTTTATTTCAATCTCCGTTATTTCCGAATGACGGAATAATATTTCGACCTTTTTTCGCTTTATTTCGATCTCCGTTATTTCCGAATGACGGAATAATATTTCGACCTTTTTTCGCTTTATTTCGATTTCCGTTATTTCCGAATGACGGAATAATATTTCGACCTTTTTTCGCTTTATTTCGTTCTCCGTTATTCCAAGATGAAGGAATAACATTTCGACTTCTATCGCGATCTCCGTTATTCCATGATGAAGGAATAACATTTCGCTCTTTTTCGATCTCCGTTATTCCAAGATGAAGGAATAACATTTCGACCTCTATCGCGATCTCCGTTATTCCATGATGAAGGAATAACATTTCGCTCTCTCTTTCGATCTCCGTTATTCCAAGATAAAGGAATAACATTTCGACCTCTATCGCGATCTCCGTTATTCCATGATGAAGGAATAACATTTCGCTCTTTTTCGATCTCCGTTATTCCAAGATGAAGGAATAACATTTCGACCTCTATCGCGATCTCCGTTATTCCATGATGAAGGAATAACATTTCGCTCTCTCTTTCGATCTCCGTTATTCCATGATGAAGGAATAACATTTCGACTCAGTAAAAGCTCGAACTACGACCTGGCTTGATTCCTCCGGGATATGTAGGTAGCCTCCTGTAGGTTCAGCCAATTTGTCACATATGACGCCCCCCTTTCCCCGGTGGATTCCGAACTACGATTTTGGCTTGATTCCCACCCGGGATACGTAGGTAGCCTTTCATAAAAGGTCCAACCACTCGACCAATTTGGTCACCCAATCGGTCTCGGCATTCGCCAGATCGGATCCTTTTCTATCGACAACCCCACTCGCCCTGCAAGTGACGTTGCCGAGGGGCTTCTGTAAGTACCCAAATCTGGCTCATGCCTTCCGGTTAAATTTTCCGACAATTTCGGTAAGTTTCCCGGTAATTCCCCGGACCTTCCTAGTGTTCCGGAAATATTTCGGAACTGTTCCAAAACAATTAAGGGCTGAAGGGGAAGCTTCCTAATTAAGAAACACGTTTTTCTTAATTAGGAAATCTTTTAGAATGCCACCTTGCATGTTTCTAGAAAAATCTGGGTCGGCAGCAAATGTAGCCACGCGGCCTCTTTTGCCGCAAATGAAGCCATGCGGCCTCTTTCGCTGACCTTCTAGAATGCCACCTTGCATGTTTCTAGAAAACTGCAGGTCGGCAAAGAAATGTAGCCACACGGCCTCTTTTGCCGCAAATGAAGCCATGCGGCCTCTTTCGCCGACCTTCTAGAATGCCACCTTGCATGTTTACGGAAAACTGGGTCGGCAGCAAATGTAGCCACACGACCTCTTTTGCCGCAAATGAAGCCACGCGGCCTCTTTCGCCTTTTTCCAGCTGCCTATAAATAGAGGCCTCCTCTACCCATTTTAGACACAAAAAAATCATCCACCATCACACATAATACGTAAAATACACTCCCAAGAGCTGGGAAGTCCAAGAAGGTGAAGAAGAAGGCCAAGAAGCCACCTCCCTCCTCCTTGAAGATCCCAAGATCAACTCCTCCTCCTAGCTCCATCCAAAGAAGAAGAGGAAGCCATTGGTAACCTCGCACACCCTAACCTTGCATCCTAATTGCTCTATGTGATTCTAATTACTCATTGCATTTCATATATTGCATATTATCTTGCTTGGGACTTGGTAGATTAAAGATCATATCTTTATACCCCCTTCCCCTTTGCATGCATTAGACATCCTTTGTCATTAAAAATGTAGTCTTTATCCATAAAGGTGCATCCTTTGCACCTAAAACCCCCATTTTCCAATAAAAATGTCATCTTTATGCATCCTTTGCATATAAAAATACAATCTTTTTCAATAAAAATGCATCCTTTGCATAAAAATCATGTCTTTACATTCAAAATGCATCCTTTGCAATAAAGATCACTTCTTTAAATCAAAAAGCATCCTTTGCAACCCAAAAATGTCATCTTTTCATTAAAGTGTCATTTTAACATACATTCCCCCCATTCCCCCATTAGCAACCTAGGAACGGACCGGTGTAAAAGATCCTATCTTTACATCGTTCCTTCCATTAAAGGTTCCATATTTCTTTAGAAAGGGACAAGCTTGAACCCTATATCTCCAATTATCGCTTAAGAAAGAGTATGAAGCATCTATACAAGCTCGACCGTCTTAAAGCGTAGGATTGATGGGCTAAGGACCTTCCTTTTCTAAAGAACCTCATCTTTGACCATAAAGAGAGTCATTCTCTCGATCACGCAAGTCCCGAGGGTCCCGAGGTTAAAAATGCGATGATCACAAGTCACAAGATGAGGGCGGGATCATAATCCCGAATACATAAATTCCAAGAAATCCCGAGCGACAACCAACAAATGGTTTGTACGTCCGGAAGACGACTTGGGACATTCCCTCCTTATTTTCAAACACATGCACACAAGAAAGCACGCAAGAAAGCACGATTAATGAAATCATGGGAGACTTGCTCCGGCAAGGCACCTTGGGTGAACGCCAAACGTTCTTCCCAAGGGGTAACTTAACCTCCGAACCCATAAAACCTTTTTTTCAAAGTTTTGAGGTAATCAAAATGGCGTGGCGACTCCGTTTTTTTCAAACTAAACCGGATGTCTTCAAACTCGCGTGAATCGAACACAAAATTTGGGCACCACATTCACACATATGCATGCCATCTTGAAGTACATACGATGTCATCTTACGAAATCGAAAAAACTTGACATTTTATCAAGTCAACATCTTTTGAAAACATCTTAGTAGTTGTTAGTTTTTGATGCATGACATGCTCTGATACTTTTATGCTAACTACTCGCAAAAGTTTTATAAACCTAAAGCACTAATACCATTAAAAATTACCATAATGTTCCCAACTTTTGTTGGCCCATGCCAACATACCAAAAGCATAAAAACAGAAGTGTTGAACCAACCCAACACTGGAAATAAATTGTTTTTTGCCTTTATGGACCTATTACATACCAACATATAAAATTGTTTTTGGGTCACCACCCGTGAAACTAATTACGAATAAAAAGAGCAGTTTTTTCCTTCATTTGGCTTCTGCTGCAGGTGTTGCTGGGGTTCCATCTCCTTCATCCTTCTTTTTCTCTGTTGCTGGCTCCTCAGGGGCAGATGATACTTCACCTTCATCAACAAATTCACCTGTCAACTTCTTCAAGAGAGAATACTCCTTAGTGATGTCCCAATCCTTGGATTTTCTTTGCACCATAGTTTTTGCAGTAGCAATCCTCCTAACCTCATCAATCTCCTTGAGGTGATCTTCTTCAATTTTTGCCATGTTGTCTAACAAACCTTTCACAGTCTTCTCGTGTTCTTCCAAATTCTCCTTCTGATCTTTAAACTTATTTTCCCATGAGGCAATCTCTTTCTTGGCCTGCTCCGCATCTGCCTTAGACTTCTTTTAACCTGTTCAACAAGCTTCGTCAAGTCCTCCACTTGAGTTTCCATGCATCCCATTGCCTGATAGCAGAATTCCAATCAAGTTCCAGATTGACAGAGATAAAAATATGAAGTAGTCAAGGAAGATGTTAAACTCTTACACTGGATGCCAAGCCCACGAATTTTTTCCTCAACTCACTAGCCCTCAAACCTTCAAAAATGTCCACATCCACCAACTCGATGGCTTCTTCCGTTCCAGCCTTCCTATTCTTCACCCTAGAACCAATACCTATACTTTCCTCCTTCACATCACCCTTTCTCGGAACCACTGGAGGCCTTGACTCTATCTTAGGAGGTGAGCCTCCAAGAAGGGTATTGATATCATCCATTTCAAAATCAGAGCCCAAAGCAATAGGTTTGGAAACTGAACAGAAAAGCAAAAATTTTCAGAAAGGAACATGCATGAACCAGGGGCAGAATAAAACATCAATACCTGTTGACATTTTGAAGAACTGCGACACCCTAATAGGTATGTCATCTCCCAAAGGACTGCAGATAGACCTTTGGGAGATCTTTTGTCTGGGGATAATTGGAAAAATTCTTCAAGCTTGCTCAAAATATCCACAGCCGGTGGGAAGAGTACACCCCAATCAATATATGAGACAAGAAAGAAAAAATTACGTTTCAGTCAATGCTAGAACAAGAAAAGCTTGCAAATGATAGATCAGAATACTTCCCCTGTTCCATCTAATAGGTATGTCATCTCCTCCTCCGATAGAATCCCTTTCAACAAAGAAAAATCTTCCTTTCCACCCGCTGTCGTTAGAAAATGTTGTCATCATCAAAGAGGCCCTCACAGATCTTTTCTTAAGAAGGTACCTTTTCGACCCAAAAGCTTGAAAGTCATAGGAGTATGCTATCTCACTTAGACCTAAATCTAAGCCGTTTTCA
The DNA here is from genome assembly GCA_022495995.1 of Adenophora triphylla var. japonica. Lineage (NCBI taxonomy): Eukaryota > Viridiplantae > Streptophyta > Magnoliopsida > Asterales > Campanulaceae > Adenophora > Adenophora triphylla. The sequence goes on along the minus strand of JAFEMH010005573.1, from coordinate 69,990 downwards.
CGGTTTAATTTCAACACAAAGGCAAAAATCCTCCACACCATTGACATTAATTGGACGTATGCCAGCCTAGTCTTTTGGAAAAATTCAGAAACAAGAGAAGGGAAAGGAAAGCTAAACCCTAGAAGAAAATGGTATTCTAAAAAGCAAATCCAGTTGGGGGAATAGTGGTTCGACCTTAGATTGACCAGGAAAGGATGGAAAATAGCCTCCTCCGGGAAGCAATGCTGCTGGTTTAGGGTTTCAATTTGGGAATCATTAAAGACGCATATTTCTTCATCAGGCTTGACAAGGAGATTTTCAGACTCAAAACCATCGATGCTGGCATCTATTGAATCCCTAGAAGTTGCTACGACTTTCGACTTTGCAACAGACCACCTAGTTTTACCCCTGGCTAAAAGAGATTGAAAAAAGCGAAGATGAAAGAAGAGAGAATGGAAATTACCTTCAGTAAGACGTCGTTGTGAAGAGAAAAGCAAGAAGGGTCTGGAGGTTTTTAAATGCGATAAGACAGTTATTTGACAAAGAAACCCTCTTTTTCTAAAACTCCTTTTCAAAAAAAAAAAAAAACTCCTCAACCGTCCATAACTCTCTATTAATGCGGTTGTCAAATCGTGTGCCAGGCGCCAGTTTCTTTTTTGAAAAATATTTACCTCTTCGTATTCTGTGAAGGGATAAATATTTTGGGGACAAATTGTTATAGGCACATTTTTAGCATGTTGACGTCCTCAGGCATCCCTTCATGTAGACATCTTCACCCACTGTGCGTATTGCATAATATTTATTGTTTTTACTTAATTATTTATGTTTATATTTACAATGAATAAATGGAGACAATCTCGGAAGCACTGTAACTAACACGCAAGACACTTTCATCAACGATAGAAGACCTAGTCAAGAGACGTTGGAAGGATAAGGGATTAGGCCGAGATTTTAGGATTTGTTGTTATCATTTTAGTTTTCTATTTATTCTAGGAGACTTGGAGAAACACACACGCACACATACCACGTTCACTCTGTAATCTCCATAGCTCTCAATCATCTTGTAACCAAAACAATACTTAGTGAATTCTTTAGTAAGGAAGGTGACCTAACCTCCCGAGGTTTTATGCCGGCGAAATCATTTTTCTCAAGGGTTTTCCTCGTTATATCATTGTGTCCTTGTTCGCATTTCATAGTTTAGCATCCATTTACATCAAATTTCATAGCTCCCTCCTAAAGATATATAATCCACACACTATTTAGTCAAGATTCTACTTTGATTATTTTTTCTACCAAAACAGTCACGACCTTCTCTGTCATTGCGGCCGAAGAAGTTGGAGTCTCAAGCGCAATCTTTCGTACTTCTACTGCACGTTGCTTCATTTTGAATCGGTATTATCAATCTCTTATAGAGAAAGGATTTCTACCTCTCAAAGGTACACATTCACTGCACTTTCATATCCTGAATAGCCAAAAAGCACTAGTTCAAGCGAAGTTAAATATACTTTTCTATACGGAAAATTAGATTAAGTTAACGATTAACAAAAAAATTTGCCTTTTATGATTCATACTTTTTGTTGTGCAGATGTTAGCTATATCACAAATGGGTATTTAGATACATTGATAGATTGGATTCAAGGAGTCAAAAGCATGCGTCTTAAGGACTTTCCAAGCTTCATTCGATCAACAAAAACAAAAGACCCTATCCTGGAGTTTATCATCGAAGAAACAGATAGAGCTTCAAGAGCATCCGCCATCATTTTCAATACATTTGATGCACTCGAGCAAGACGAATTAAATGTTCTCTCATCAATGTACACTCGAGTTTAATCCATTGGCCCTCTCCATTCACTCTTAAATCAATTAATTCCATATAATACAAAACTCAAGTCCATTGGATCCAATTTGTGGAAGGAAGAAACAGAATACCTCCAATGGCTAGACACAAAGGAAGCCAAGTCTGTTCTTTACGTAAACTATGGAAGCATCACAGCGATGTCACTGCAACAACTCCTCAAGTTTGCTTGTGGGAGAGAACAAAATAGTATTGCCTCATTGTAGACACCCCATTCTGAACTCATAATTACATGATTACACTACTCTTCATCTCTCTTTTATGTTTTGATGAAAGCATATCGGTTTCGTCATGTTTCGTTAAGTTTCTAACTAACCTCATTAGTTTTGGACCTAACTGACTAACGAAACAACTGAAGAGGACAAAATAGTCATCAGACTAGTTATCTCGCACGAGATATCATATCTCGCACGAGATATCCCCTCGACAGGATGTGCATAAATCACTCTCTTTCTCCGTTTCAAACACTCTTTTTTGGATAAAACCTTATCAATTCGGGTATCCAATCAGAACTGAGTTCTGGAACCTTCCTAGGAGATTTTACCTCTCCACCTTCACCTCTCCAACCTCCTATAAATACTGGATGACTTTCAGTGTTTCGGGGGTCGACAATTCTGATCCTTGATCAAGAAAACACACAACACACACATTTTGTTGGTTTCTTTCCACGAAAGACTCCTTCAAATCACTCACAAAACAACTCCCAAAGTTTGTTCATCAACCTTGTTGATTAACAAACATCGAAGCCCGAATCAAGGGACCAAGGCGAAGCTCCGTCCGCATCAAGATCCAAATCAAGGATCGAGGCGAAGCTCTGTCCGTATCAAGTTTCAACTCTAAACTTGAGTCGAAACTCTGTCCGAATCTCTTCTCAAAAAGTAATCATCCTTTAACTTTCGTTTCTCTTCTCAAACCCTCTATTGATTTTAGAGTAGTGTAATCCCATCAAAAGGATTAGCTTAGAGTCCCTTCAGTCAATGAAGGCGATCTCGAAGCATACAATCCGACATTCCTAATCAAGGAATTGATTAGGGTTTATTTGTTCTACTTTAATTATTTTATTAAAAAGATTGAAAACCTCTCTTTTCTTTAGCAAGACCGATCTCCGGATTGGGTGAAATGGATACTCCTTGACCTACCCATTTCATAACCTAAGCCCCGAACCCAAATCTCTTTCAAAATGGTTTTCCTGTGTTTCCAAACGAATAATATAGGTGGCGACTCAAAAAGATAAAATTCTTCTCACAACGCTACAGTGGCGACTCCGCTGGGGACTTAAAATTAAGAGGCTTAAACTTGCGTCAAAATTAAAAGAGAGGTTTTTAAAAAAAAAAAAATCGATTTTCTGCTCCTAGACGAGACATATCTCGCACGGGATATCATATCTCGCGTGAGATATCGCCTCGACAATCTGGTTGCTTTCTGGTTTCTCCCGTTCATCTCATAGTCCAAGACGAGATCCGAACATACAAGGATCTCAGAATTCATTATCTGCAGAGTTTCCACATCTTAAGGCCTCCCTTAAGGTGTAGAACTCGAATCTTTATTTCATTTAAATAATTGATTATTATTTATGAACTGCGTGCGATTGGGTTTTATTTAATTAAAGTCCGGTCCATTGGGGATTCGGGAGTTGTAAATTAATCTATTTATCTCTCTTTATCTCTCTTTATGTGGAACTACGACGGCCTGAGTCTTCCTTATTTGGGAGAAAAGTAGGCAACCACTTGGTGCGGCCATTATCTGTTTTCCTTTTGATTTTCAAAAAAAAAAATCTCTATTTTATCTATCACCTAGATTGACTATCACACACGCGCACTCATGATATAACTGTCATTGCACTGCATACCCTCTATAAACCCGGGACCCACACTAAGGACGGATGATGGTAACTACCTAGTCGTCGGTCTCTCCGAAGTTGGATCATCCCACTCCGCGTATTCAATCCACCTAGATTGTCATATCGCGGGGAGCCTAGCCTTTCAGCCCTGCATCACCACATTTTCATGTAGATTGTCTTTCTAAGAACACTCCGTGACCGGTCGGTTTTGACTCGGTAATTCTTCTTGTCTTTGACCAAAATAAAGTTAATGTAAAATTGACTATCGAGAAAGGATTCGGAAAAGTCCCTTCGGAAAAAGAAAAAGTCCCTTCGGAAATGTCCCTTCGGAATGACCCTTTCGGAAGTCCCTTTAAAGAAAAAAAAAGTCCTTCCGGTCAATTTTACATGGCTTTATTTTACAAAGAATGGTCAATTACCGAGTCTCTAGGTTTGGTTCGAATTACGCATGCCTGCAAGTTTTACCTAGGATGCTAGATAGAAAATGGATCTTTGTCCGTCCGACCATGAATTTAGGAAAAATCCATCTTTCCGAATGGTTGTCTCGTGCGAGATGACCTTGTCTCGCGCGAGGTAATTTTAACCATCATCCTTTTCTCCATCTAGGATCGTTTGGGGCTAATATTCGAAAAGACGTTTCGTTAGGATATCTCGAGTTCATCTCTAAGGTCGTCAGGCTCCCTTATCTCTCCAACGGTAGCATTTCAATTTCCTTACGACACGATGAATTCCGAAGCACTCAAGAAGGAAATTGAGGATCAAAGGATTCGATATGAAGAAATGCTACAAGCCCAAGCCAATGAAATGAAGGCCCGATTATAACTTGAAAGAAGAATCCAAGTCGGGGAAATGAAAGCCATGGTTGACGAACTCCAAGCCATGAAACTACAATTGGCCGAATTAAGCTCAAAGAAGAAAGAGAATGAGACCTCTTCCGATGATGAAGTATCATACACTAAGAAGGCTAAAAACCACCGCAAGCACAAGAAAAAGGTGTATGAGTCTAGCTCATTATCTTCCTCCTCCGACAATGAGAGTTATGCTTCCAAGAAAGAAAGAAAGAGGGAAAGCAAGGACGAACCCCTTACCATGGAAATGCTAGAAAAGAAACTTGCATCCCTCGATGTGAGCAAGGGAGCCTCGCTCTCTATTGACTATGACACCCTTCGTCAATCCATGTCAAAGCTTCCTAGAAAGTACAAGACACCCGACATTGCAAAATTCAATGGTTCTACTTGCCCTAAAGCTCATTTGGAAACCTACTCTTGGGCCATGCTACCTATGGGTGTCGATGACAACTTGCTAGTTCAATGCTTCCCTCAAACCCTTGATGGTGCCGCTAGAGATTGGTACATGACTCTTCCACTCTCCACAAGGCTTGATTGGCCATTCGCCAGTCGTGCCTTCCAAGAACATTTTGAGGATAACACTACCTACCGCACTACTAGGAGAGATCTTGAGCAAACTAAGCAACGACAAAATGATTCATTCGCAGACTTCGTCAAAAGATGGAGGGCCAAACTGACTGAAATCGTTGATAGGCCAAGCCTAGACGAACAAATTCATATCCTACTTCAATGTCTCCGCGAAGAGTACCAAGAGAAGCTTGTCGGAAATTACTTCCCTAGTTTCGTCGAGCTTCATAAATCGGGCCTTAGAATTGATGAATTGATCCGTCTTAGAAAGAATACAGAAAAGGAGAATTGTCCAACAAAGGGGAGCACCGGTCGTACCTATCATGATTTTGGAGGGACTACTCTTAAGGAGAAGTTCGATGATCTAGTAGGCCAAGGAAAATTGAAGCCAATGGAAGACTATCATCCGAAGAAAATGAGAGAAGATTGGGACCACGACAAATTTTGCGATTACCATCAGTTTAGTGGTCATGACACCAACAATTGCTACAATTTGAGGGATGCCATCCAAGACTTGTATGAAGCCGAAAAGATCAACTGAAGCATCACCACCTTGGGGCTCCGATCGTCCTTTCCCTTTTTCCTTTGAAAAAAAAAGAAAAGAAAAAAAGAAAAAACATAGATTCCTAGTATGTTCTCGAAGAGTCATTCTGTCATTCTAGTACATCTCTATCCTCTCTAGTTTGTGTCAAGTAAACTATCAAGTTTGTTTCGAATTTCATTATCAATAAAAGTTATCTCTTTATCCTAAACACTTTCCTAAGAGTTGTTTTTCTTTATGAGTATCATTTAATCCATGCCAAATAGTGAACCCTCATTCCTTAAATCATCACGAAAAATATAAACTTCTAAACAAGTTTGAAATGAAAACTATCCTTAGAAGGCTTAAGGCTAAACATTACTCATGTTGAAAGTCGATTGTCAACAAACGAAGGAAGCCAAAGACGCTGCTATCAACATTCATCCCAAGAAGAGTGGGGCTACTCAATTCAAGGCTTTGAGAGTAAAAAAAAAAAAGAGAAGAAAAACTCTCAAGCCTTCATCGCCCCACAACAAGGATGAAATTTCAACAAAGGCAAGAAGGACTCTCCCGCAAAGAAGAAGAGTCAAGTGATATCAATGAAGAAAAGAAGATCCCTCAACATCCTCTTACAATGAAGCCCGAATGGCAACGCAAATGAAGAAGACTTTCAACATCAATCCATAAAGAAAAATGTTTAGCCTTAAGTCATGCTAACGATTGGCTTTCTTTTCAAACTCGTTAAGAAATTTCTAGATGATGAAAGGTCCATTAAAAGTAGAACAACTTTTCTAGATCTTTGAGCCATATAGCGTTTTTTGTTGAGTCTAGGGGCTTCCTCTTAGCCATTCTCATACACACTCTTGAAATCCAAGCATCAAAACTGGGGCTTCCTAACATTTCCTCCCCCAGTCAATCCCCACTCACACTCTTCAAAATAAATCAAATCTGCAGTAGGGGCTTTCCTCTTTCGTTTCTCACACTCATCATTAGAGAATACACTCCCCCAAAAGAGTCAATGCTTGGATAACCTTCCAAAAAAAAAAAAAAATAGAGTCCGTCTCTTTTCAACTAAACTTGAGATCTCATCTTTCTCCTTAATGAGATTCTTCCAACTGAGTCCTCTTCGAGTAAATATACTTTTCAAAAAAAAAGTGGCTCGCTAGGTTGAAAACTCGTAAAGAGCGGCCTAGGCAAAAGTTAGAGAACAAAAACAAAAGACGCAAAAGAGATGCCCGCTAGATTGAAAACCCGAAAGGGCGGTCTAGGCAAAAACCAGGGTGCGTCACTAAAGAAAAAAAAATCATCAAAGGGAAAAAGGAGGGGATCCTTCTTCAATTCATGCAGCCTCACAAACCTGTTCACGAAGTCATCTGCAGCATACAAGAAGTCTTGGGGCTTGGTGTCAAGAGAAGCCTTTGGAAAATACGTGCTTTGGATTGGGCAGCGTCAGTTCTACATAGCAAAAGCCATTAGAGTGGTTTGGACCTTGTTCAGTCAATGATCATCACATGAAAAAAAGGGGCTTGACGATGAAAAAGTCCTGCGACAATGAATAACTCCTTGAAGTATCCTTAGCGTTGAACTTGGGTTATCTCAATGGAATCCTATTAGACGATTGTCTCATTCGATCTTTAGATGGACCTCACGAGTTAGTCTTTTGAACCAAAATTTAAATCACAAGCGATTTTCAATTCTCACATAATATAACTCATTCTCCCCGCTGATCCTTGGAGTCGAGTGCACATTGATAGTCTTGAACAAACAAATGCTTAAGTGAATACATGTTGTTATGCAAATGCTTTCACTAACCCTCTTGCAGGAATTAAAGTGCATAAAAGCACGTCATGTGCCTACTTTTAGATCAAACACGTTGAGTGTTTGGATTTCGCCTACCATCTACCTCCCCATATGTCAATGTATCAAATTAAGTGCATCGAGCATCTCTTCAAGCGTCAAGCATCCATTGCGTCAAGCAACCATCACGTCAAGCAACCATTGCGTCAAGCAACCTTTGCGTCAAGCAACTATCGCGTCAAGCAACCATTGCGTCAAGCAACCATCGCGTCAAGCATCGATCACATCAAGTGCCATGCGTCAAGCATATTCTAACAAAAAGCCCGATTCAACGCCCAGACAGGTGGATCGTCAACAATTAGGTGTGTCAAACATCTAAGATGCGTCATGCATCTAGGGTCAGTATGTCAAATACTTACCTTACCAAAAGCCCGATTCAACACCCAAACAGGTGGATCGTCACCAAGTAGGTGTGTCAAGCATCTACAGGTAGTATGTCGAGTACTCACCTCAACAAAAGCTCGGTCCCGAATCGCCAGGATCGTCACCTCAACAAAAGCTCGGTCTTGAATTGCCAGGATCGTCACCAAGTAGGTGTTTCAAGCATCTACAAGTAGTATGTCGAGTACTACTCAACAAAAAGCTCGGTCCCGAATCACCAGGATCGTCACCTCGACAAAAAGCTCGGTCCCGAATCGCCAGGATCGTCACCTCACTTCCACAAAAGACAGGTATCTTCAGAATTGGGTCATGATTTGATTCCTCAGTATGGATTTGCCTTTTCAAAAATAAAATCTCCTCGATTTTCAAAAAATGATTTTCAAAATACCTAAAGCAACCTTTTCGTGTTTTGGAGTCGAACTACGTTTTGGTCTGATTCTCCGATAGAGATACGTAGGCAGCCGTGCGGCACGACCATCCCAGCGTTTAGAATGATGTCTTTTCTATCGACGACACTTCTTCTTTCATAAAACCTATCGCCGAGGGGCTCTGTAGACACCCCATTCTGAACTCATAATTACATGATTACACTACTCTTCATCTCTCTTTTATGTTTTGATGAAAGCATATCAGTTTCATCATGTTTCGTTAAGTTTCTAACTAACCTCGTTAGTTTTGGACCTAACTGACTAAAAGAACAACTGAAGAGGACAAAATAGTCATCAGACTAGTTATCTCGCACGAGATATCATATCTCGCACGAGATATCCCCTCGACAGGATGTGCAAAAATCACTCTCCTTCTCCGTTTCAAACTCTCTTTTTTGGATAAAACCTTATCAATTCGGGTATCCAATCGGGCGAGTTACGGAACCTTCCTAGGAGATTTTACCTCTCCACCTTCACCTCTCCAACCTCCTATAAATACTTGGATGACTTTCGGTGTTTCGGGGTCGACAATTCTGATCCTTGATCAAGAAAACACACAACACACACATTTTGTTGGTTTCTTTCCACGAAAGACTCCTTCAAATCACTCACAAAAAAACTAGCAAAGTTTGTTCATCAACCTTGTTGATTAACAAACATCGAAGCCCGAATCAAGGGACCAAGGCGAAGCTCCGTCCGCATCAAGATCCAAATCAAGGATCGAGGCGAAGCTCTGTCCGTATCAAGTTTCAACTCTAAACTTGAGTCGAAACTCTGTCCGAATCTCTCCTCAAAAGGTAATCATCCTTTAACTTTCGTTTCTCTTCTCAAACCCTCTATTGATTTTAGAGTAGTGTAATCCCATCAAAAGGATTAGCTTAGAGTCCCTTCAGTCAATGAAGGCGATCTCGAAGCATACAATCCGACATTCCTAATGAAGGAATTGATTAGGGTTTATTTGTTCTTCTTTAATTATTTTATTAAAAAGATTGAAAACCTCTCTTTTCTTTAGCAAGACCGATCTCCGGATTGGGTGAAATGGATGCTCCTTGACCTACCCATTTCATAACCTAAGCCCCGAACCCAAATCTCTTTCAAAATGGTTTTCCTGTGTTTCCAAACGAATAATATAGGTGGCGACTCAAAAAGATAAAATTCTTCTCACAACGCTACACTCATGAATTCCTTGAAGAAACGAGAGACCGAGGTATGATTGCTGAGTTGTGTCCACAAGAACAAGTGCTGGATCATCCAGCAGTTGGTGGGTTTTTGACACATTGTGTGTAGGATGTGGCTCGACATTTGCTGGAGGGTTTGAGGCGGACACCTGGAGATCCGTAGCTAGGGCCGAGAACTGGAGGTTTGAGGCGGCCGCTTGGCTACTCCGAGGCGAGCGCATCAGAAGCCATAGGTGTGTCTTTGGTTTTGGCAACGCCAGGCGGGCGCCTGGCTGATCCGAGGCGCACGCCTCAAGCACAGCGGGGAGGTTTTTGTTATACGGGCTTCTTTATTAAGTCAGGCTTTGTTTTGGGTTAGGGTCAATATATAAATATGTTTTGTAACCCTAATGAAAACAGAGGAGAGATTGCACATATCAATAAAGAAGTAGTACAAAACCCCAAAACAATTCCATCTCTTTTCTCTTTCGATTTCTCAATTGCTTGTGTGTTCTTGGTTTTTTTTTTCTTTGCTTTCGCTGCATTGCACAACAACTGGTATCAGAGCACGGTTGCGATGGCTGGGGTTAATTCTATCACCGTTAAGTCCAATGTTCAGAAGTTTGATGGGCATGGAAACTTTGCGTTGTGGCAAAGGAGGGTGAAGGATTTTCTGGTTCAAGCAGGCTTGGGAAAGGTTCTTCGATATTCGGATAAACCTGATGATATCGAAGAAGGTCCATGGAAGGAGTTGCAGGAGCGGGCTGTATCTTCTATACGGCAGTGCCTTGCGGATGAGGTGGTGTATCATGTGATCGATGAGGAATCACCGACGAAGGTTTGGGAGATTTTGGAGGCTAGGTATATGTCGAAATCCATCTCGAACAAATTGCATCTTAAGCAACGGCTGTATGGGCTTAAGATGGCAGAGGGTTCTGACCTAGAATCTCATATACACATGTTTAATCAAATTCTCAACGATTTGGTTAGGGTGGAGGTAAAGTTCGAGGATGAGGACAAGGCATTGATGCTGTTGAATTAATTGCCCAATTCTTCAACATATGAAAACCTTGTTACTACGTTGACGTGGGGGAAGGAGACTGTGGAATTGCAACTAGTCATAGAAGCTCTTCTAGCTTTTCATAAACGGAAGAAGTCCGTCGATTAACCTGCGGGTGAGGGGTTATTTGTGAAGGAAAATCAGGAACGTGGGAGATCCCAGTTCCGGGATAACTCGCAGAGGCAGAATTCTCGTTCTCAGTCAAGGAAGAAGTACAAGGGGAATTGTTTCAAGTGTGGGCAGAAGGGGCATAAGAGGCAGAATTGTCCGGAGAAGGGGAACGGTAAAGGCAAGGAAGGATCTTCAAAGTCAGTCACTGTGGTTGAAGATTGCTCAGAGGATGTGGATGGAGATATGCTCACGACTTCATCAGCCGTGGAGCACCCGACAGATGGCTGGATTCTGGATTCAGCATGTTCGTTTCATGTGACGGCAAATCGTGATTGGTTTGATACCTACAGGTCAGTTAATTCTGGTATAGTTACTATGGGTAATGGTGCTACTTGTAAAATTGCTGGCATAGGAACTATAAGAATTAAGATGTATGATGGTGTAGTTAGAACGTTATGTGATGTTAGACATGTTCCGGAGTGTAAGTACCCAAATCCGTATCGTCAAAATCCGTCAGAAAGTTAACCGAAATCCGTTAACTGGCCCGCTCCAGGTTAACCAGAACTCGTTAACTCCCCGTTGCCAAGTCAACGAGACGTCCCGGGACTGCACCGAGCATCCCAACGTCGAAGCGTACTTGACACACGTCATCGCACATAAAAGTACGGCTTTCCCTGAAAAATGCACTTTTCGGCACTTTCCGGGGGCGTTTCGGACATTTTACGGACTATTATTTTAAAAACGGACAAAACCGGGACTCGGGAACGAACTCCCACACAAATGGTGAGTCATGGGACACGTGGCAAGCATGCCACCTCCCTCTAGTCACCTTTCAATCAGAAATCAAGGCCAAAAGACTAAAATACCCCTGGTATACAGTCTCAGTCCGGCCGGACTCCCATTGCAGACTTTCAGAAATTGCCAGCAAGTCCCTCAAATTCCGAAAGTTTCACAAAACCCCCTGAATTTCAGTCAAAGTCCGGCCGGACTCATGCTGAATTTTCACCTATAAATAGAAGGGCTGTCAAAGCCATTAAGAAGAACATTTTTACTCTCCAAAATCACCTCACCCCACGGCCCAAACCATTTTCACCCCTTCCCGAGCTCCCGTTTTGTCTCGATTCGCGTGAAACCTTCGTATTTCGATCAAATACGCCCTCCTCCACCCCGAAGCACCGTTCCAAACCACTTTCTGTATCCCGTATACACCCCCGAGCCAAAGGAGTCGACCCTAGCCATAGGTATAACTCCCTCTCTCTAATCTCTCATTTCGTCTCGATTTACGCGTCAGTCGCTACAACCGTTTCGAACATCGTTATTGAAATGTAGACGCCTCCGTCTAACGGGGTCCGATACGTTTTAGCCCCTCGATCCTCTTCTCTTCCCGTAAGAGAAGTAATCACGGGTTAAAACGGCGTTCCGACCCCATTCTGTTTACTTTTTATGTCATTTACCATTCCGGATCGATCGATCCGTCGATCGTCATTTACTTTTCTGTCATTTACAATTCCAAGCCGTTTTGGCTCGTCGATCGTCATTTACAATTCCGAGCCGTTTTGGCTCGTCGATCGCCATTTACAATTCCGAGCCGTTTTGGCTCGTCGATCGTCATTTACGATTCCGGATCGTTTGATTCCGTTGATACCGCATTTAAATAATGTCATTTACAAAGTCTGACCCGTTTGGATCGTGATAGTATTTACTTTTCAAAGTCCGAGTCGCAACCCGATTCGTTGATTGCAAAATCATTTAATACGCTTTTTCCCGTAAAAATCGTTAACAATGTAATGCCCGGTTCAAAACCGGAGTTCGACCTTCGAACTCTCTTTCAAAACGCGCGAAATGACGTTTGGCATCCAAACGCTCATCTTCAACTTAAAAGCAAACTTTTGACATTCAAAATCATTTAATACGCTTTTTCCCATAAAAATCGTTAACAATGTAATGCCCGGTTCAAAACCGGAGTTCGACCTTCGAACTCTCTTTCAAAACGCGCGAAATGACGTTTGGCATCCAAACGCTCATCTTCAACTTAAAAGCAAACTTTTGACATTCAAAATCATTTAATACACTTTTTCCCGTAAAAATCGTTAACAATGACTCGCTCGGTTCAAAAACCGAAGTTCGTCCTTCGAACTCTCTTTCAAAAAGCTCAAAATCGACGTTTGCCACGCAAACGCTCATTTCAAAGCTCAAAATCGATGTTTGCCACGCAAACGCTCATTTCCGTCTCAAAACCGACGTTTGTCATTCAAAAGCTCGTCTTTTCAAACAAAGTCACCTAATCAGCATTTGACATTCAAACCAAGATTAAGCTTGTCATTCAAGCCCCCATTTCAAAACACACACACACACACACACGATTTCGAGAAAGGTAGAAAGACTCGTCATACGAGGCATTTCGGGTGATCTCGTAATACTCTTCCCGAAATGTAACATGGCCTCCGAACCTAACAATCTTTGTTACCAAATAGCTTTTTACTCGTTTTTGCTACCAATAAAAATGATCCCCTGTTTTCAAAGCCTTTTCCTAAGTTTTTGCTACCAATAAAAACGACACCATTTTCACTAAAGCCGTTTCTCAACGTTTGGGCTCAAAATACAAAAACCGCGTGGTGACTCCTCTCCTTCCTGAAAGAGAGGTCTCAAACACCAACCCTCCGCGAAAGACAACCGCCTTTCCGCGTCCGCGCGAAAATCCGGGTAATTTCACGGAGGTTTCTAAAAATCTGATTTCATTGGGTACCTTGGATGCTAATGGTATGAACTATAAAGCAGAAGGTGGAGTATTGAAAGCGGTTAAGGGTGCTATGGTTGTGATGAAGGGTGAGAAGGGCTCCAAGAACATTTACAGGTTTCTAGGGAGCACGGTTGTAAGTGGAGTCACATCCGTTGAGTCTGAGGTTGATACTGATGCCCTTCTATGGCATATGAGGCTTGGTCACATGGGTGAAAGGGGAATGCGGAAACTTCATAAACGTAAGTTGTTGAAAGGTGTGAAAACTTGTAAACTGGAGTTTTGCAAGTATTGTGTTCTTGGAAAGCAGAACAAGGTGCAATTCAAGACAGGTAAGCATACAACAAAGGGCATTCTCGATTATGTTCATTCAGATGTGTGGGGGCCGATTAGAACAGAATCTAGAGGAGGACATTATTACTTCGTGACGTTTATTGATGATTTTTCGAAGAAGGTTTGGGTTTACTTCATGAGGCACAAGTCAGAAACTTTTGAGAAGTTCAAGGTGTGGAAAGCTGAAGAGGAAAATCAAACGGGGCAAAAAATCAAGTGTTTGAGGAGTGATAATGGGACAGAGTACACAGATGGCAAGTTCAAGAAGTTCTGTAGAGAGCATGGAATCAAGAGGCACTACACGGTACGCAAGACACCACAGCAAAATGGTGTGGCTGAGAGGATGAATAGAACTATTGCGGAAAGGGCTAGGTGTCTACGATTCAATGCGGGGTTGGCGAAAAACTTTTGGGCTGATGCGGTTAGTATGGCATATTTCTTGATTAACAGATCACCTAGAGTCTCTTTGGATATCAGGTTTGCGGAGGAGGTATGGACGGGTAATGAGGTAGACTTCAATGATATCCGGGTGTTTGGGTGTCCATCCTATGTGCATATTCCTGGTGAAGAGCGGTCGAAGCTTGACTCAAAGTCAAAACAGTGTGTCTTTCTCGGGTATGAAACAGGTGTGAAAGGATACAGGCTTTGGGATCCCAAGTCAAGCAAGGTGGTGATCAGTAGGGATGTAGTCTTTGATGAAAAGGCTATGTTGAAGTGTACTCAAGATGACAAAGAGAAGGTGCCAGAAAGCAAAGAGGGCGAGAAGCAGGTTATTCAGGTGGAGCTACGTGAGGATGATACTGATGCGGATCTCACTCTTCCGGATTCAGAGACAACTACACAGGAAGTGGCTAGTACTTCAGTTGGGAGACCTAAGAGAGTAATCAAGTCAACCGTATATGGGTTCGAAGACATGGCTTCATATGTTCTTGATCTTAGTAGTGGAGACCCGAGTACTTTTAAGGAGGCTATCAACAGTTCGAAAAAGGATAAGTGGGTAACTGCTATGGCGGAGGAGATGGAGTCATTGTACAAGAATGATACATGGGATTTGGTGGAACTTCCTAAAGGGAAGCGTGCTATTGGTTGCAAGTGGGTTTTCAAGCGCAAGGAAGTAGTATCAGAAAAAGAGGGGGAAAAGTTCAAGGCTCGTTTGGTAGCAAAGGTGTAACGACCCTAACCCTAGGCACTAATTTAACATCATATTGTGTGCTTTTAATATTATTGTTAATATTATGTGTTCATTTTTATATCTTGGAATTCTTATATTAGGATGAGATAATTGAGAAATTAAATAAAGTCCATGGGGAAAGTATAATAATTGACAATAAATGAAATGTGAGTAGTTAGGCTTTAGTTTGTGTAGGGGAAAGAATTAAAAAGGTGAAAGCCTTTAATCATTGGTGAGGGGGACCATACTTTTCTCACCTTTTTCCCTCACTCTCCCCCCTTTCAAGCCGCCCCCTCTCCCTTTACCATTTTTATACTCCATCTTCCTCCTTCTTCTCCTTCACTTTCTCTCTAAATCCATGGAACCTCCATTGAAACCTCACCTTCCAAGACTCCTAGCAAGTTCAATCTTTCATCATTTTTCAATCCGGGAGTACTTTTGTAATCGGGACATCAAGAGGAGTTCTTCAAGCTAAGAAAGTCCTCAATCCATCTCCTATTCTAAAGTGAGTTATTATGACCTCCCTTCTATGTGATGTTCATGAATTAATTAATGTTGTTCTTGTTAATGAAATGGTTGTTTGATGTTTGGAAACTCCCTTGGATGTTGAGAAGTTTAGTTAATAAAATAGAATGTTGTTGTTGGTTAAGGAAGTGGGTCAAGAAGGTAAGCAAATGGGTTTAATTAAATTAAGAAGTTTATATTTGGAATGTGATAGTGAAATGGGTAGTGATTCAAAGGGTAAATGATATAAGATTAAATCATTTTGGGTTACATGGTTTAGTAGGAAGAGTTATGAGGTAGTAAGCCTTTTAAGTTCAACCAATTTGAGCATGTTTGGGTTTTAGAGTTGATTCATTCGGATCTGGAAAATTGCCTTGTGGGCGGTCGCCCATGGGAGCTGGGCGGTCGCCCATGACCACAGAAATACCCCTCCTCTTACTCTTGTTTGGGCGGTCGCCCATAACCCTTTGGGCGGTCGCCCATGTTGACAGAATTTGGCCCAGCTCTTCCGTCTTTGCCAATTTTCACTAGTAACCTCCTAGCATGATCCTTAACCAATATAAAGTTGGAACCTAACCTTTCCGGATATGAATTAATCCTTTTAACCTAGGTTATACTCAGAACAATTGTATCACTTAATGACACCTTAATTGGGTTACTAGGGAACTACGGAAGCACGTTAAGTCGGAATCAGAAATTGTTTGGCAATCTTATTTAGCCTTATCAAATGTAACTCCAACTTGATAAATTTAGCATGAATTCCTATAGAGACCTTGTAATACAGAATATTGTCCGGAAATTGGTTATTAAGCTTGATTCGTACTTCACCAATGTAGTTCGAACTTGGGAGGTAGATCATGAACTCTTATTGAGGTTATCTGAGGTTGTGTAATGACTACGTAGGAATTGTTTATGATACGTTGTTATATTGATTATCCCCTTTGTGGATTATTTAGCATGTTATTATATTATCCCAAGTGTGGATTATCCGGTTGTATTGTTATCTCATTTGATTACATGCATTGATTATGTTATATATAGTGTATTACTTAAATGTTGCACTATGATGTTGGTTGAGCATGAGTATATTTTACCATGTGGCTATGTTGCTTATCCCCTTTGTGGATTATATTTCAAGTAACTATTATGTGCTTGATAATGTGTTTAATCAGCTGATATTGGGGGTATAACATAATACAATCAATTATGGAAGTGTGACCTAATGTGATCGGATTATGTTATACATGTGACCGTCCCCTCCTGTGGCCACAGGTTGGGGTTATAGCATCTGTAGTGAGCCAAAAGCCTTACAGAGTTGCTACTATCTTATTTGGTTCCCTGAAAAACGGGTCTTATAAGATGTGAGTATTGCTTAAGCAGCTCACTGTAAGATTGGAGTATTATTATACCCAATGTTGTACGACTAATGTTCAGACGGGAAAAAGGTAAACCAAGGTAATGTAAGGTGTTTACAGCTTTTCCAATGTGTTATATGCAACTTGTTATGTGTTGCATCTTATATGGCATATTGCTGCATTCATAATAGCTTGCTGAGATTTATTCTCACCCCTCTCCCTTTAATGTTTTAGATTCCGAGACAGGCGGACCGGCCAAGTAAGGACGGTGAGGAGTTGGAAATGATAATTTGGGAAGTGTCGGGGTATATCTAGGTTGGTATAGAAAGTGTATGTTGGTATAATTCTTTTAAAAGGGGTTTGTATCCATAAACTTTAATTCTATTTTATATTTGATATCTTTTTGTAACTAAAATCATTTATTACTCTCAAGGTTGGTCAACTCTTCCTCCAATGTGGAAAGGAGTAGAGTTATTTTAAATTGGTTGGGTTTATGTTTGAAAGTTAAATAAAAGTTTTTAAAAGTTTAGGAAATTTGGGTTAGTTTGAGGACGCTCCAGCTCGGGACACGTGTAGGTTCCGGGTCGGGGTCCTCACAAAAGGGGTATTCGCAGTGAGAGGGTGTCACGACCCTAATCCTAGGCACCACTTTAGTCACACGTGAAGCACGTGGGGTTGGGTATGCTTTGCATATCATCCTTGGTTGTGTCATTTGATTGCTTACGTGTTCAATTTTGGCATGTTTTATGAACTATGTGAAGCTTGAAGTGTTAAAATGATTTTAAATCATATAATGCTCAAATAGTGGAAATGAGAGAAGTGAGTAGTAAAGTTATAGCACTTGATTCTTATGAATTGGAAGTGTTATAAATGGTAAGGAGCTTAAGTGTAAATTAAAGCTTAAGGTAGTGTTTTGTTGAATTTCTTTCTTGAAGGAGCTTATGCGTAAGATTGTTAAGTATATCTTCTTAAAGCTTCCCAAGGAAGCTTTACTACGTTCCTCAGTGTTCTTCTTTCTTCCATCAGCCAAGAGAGTTCCCAAACCCTTGTTCTACTTCTAAAAATCTTAGAAAATCAGATTTGAAGGGGTTTTCGATTCTGTTTTCAAAGTATTCCGAGGAAAGAGTTTTGAGCTAGTTCATCCGATTCTTTCTCTCTTTTAAGTGAATAACTTGGGTAAGTTGTTATGGTTTTCTTTCAATAACTGATCACTTTGTGCTTAATAATGTTATTATTGAACTTGTGAATGGTTATTGAGAAGTTGGTAAGTTATAATGATGTTTGGGAAAGGAACAACTAAGTAGGGGTTGAAGAACCATGTTAATGGGTTATGTAATGAAGTGAATCAAGTATGTAAATGTTATTGGTAAGGAAGGGAGTATATTAGAGTTCCCAAATCAGGTGTATAGCATGTTACCAAGTGACTTGCAACAACTAAGGTAAGTCTGGAAACTTCAGCTGGGCTTGAAAATTGAAACAAGCTAAGTTGGTGATGAGCAACATAGTAAAAGGTGGTAGTATGAATTGGTAATTGTTGTATATATGTTATATAGGTGTTATAATACTTTAAGGGAGTATATTAGAGTCCTAAAACATGTATATTCACTGCTGTAAAATTGCCTTGAAGTAGCTGAGAACAAAGGTGGTAGAACTGGGTTGTTGTTGTTGTGCTTTGCTGATGTTCTTGCTGTTGTTGGCTGAAAACCGTGGGTTCAGGGGAGGGGCAAGACTCGTGCACATGAGCACGAGTCGTGACCATGCTAAGGATCACCATTCGTGGCCTCGGAATCAGTCGTACAGGGCCTGGAAACGACTCGTGACCTTCAGCACGAGTCGTGCTCAAAACTGCCTTGAGTGAGCACCTTTGCAAGCTTTTAAACCTAGGTTAATGAGTATAAATTTAATAACTCTTTAACTATACTTGTAGTACATGTTTAGTAAAACATTGTAGCACTTGGAATTGTCCAAAAAGGTTGTGGCAAGAGCTTTAAATATTGATCTAAAGTTGCTTGCAAGGCAGTTTTGTCATGGGACTGTTCTCAATCTGCAGCCTTGGTCCATGTTTGAGACATTGGGAACCTAGGCTAAACAACTCGGATTGGAACAATTTTTGATCCTGTATTTAGTACAACTTTAGTACTACATAATGGAGTTTGAATTGGGCCAAAAAGATATTGATAAGGTCCTTAAGTAATGTCTCAAAAATGCTTGAGAGGCGATTATGAAACTTGAACCAAATGTTATAAAACTTGGTTTTTTGAACTTGAACCCTAAAGGGAAGTTGTTCAATGTTGTATTGTGATGGCGTAGGGCTACGTATATGTTATTGTACCCCTACGTGATTGTAAGTACCCCAATCTGGATCACCCCCTTTCAAACACACGGGAAACACCACAGACTCATCAACGTAGTCTCGGAGACCTCTCTCACTCAAAACCCTCTCAAAACCCTCTCAAAACCCTCTCAAACCCCCAACCAAACCAAGGGAGAAGCCTTCCTGGGATAAAAAGGGACAAAAGGACCTTTTGGGAATTTTCAGGAAATCAGAAAAGCAATTAAGGTCCGTACGGACCTCTTTGTTTCAATGATTACTAAATCCCCTTAAAGTCCACAATATTCCCTCAAATCCCGGAAGAAATGATTACCCAAATGCATGGTTGGTCCGTACGGACCTCTTTGCATGCTGAGTTGGTCCGTACGGACCTTCTTGCATAGGGGACATCATCATTCCAGAATATTCACCATCATTGCAGATTCCCTCAAATCGAGGAAATCCAAAATTCTGGATAACCAAGAAGGTCCGTACGGACCTCTTTGCTCCGAAATTTTTACTATAAATAGAGGGCTCCCCCTCCTCATTTTCACACACCTCCCTCTTCTCTCTTCCTCCCTTAGCCTTCTGGCTCCCCTCTAAGTCCTCTTGAGGCACTCCCGGCCCCTTTCGGATCCTTCCGAGGCCTTCCGAGCTCCCTTGTGGTGCTTCGAAGCCTCCCCGAGCGCTCCCGAGACGCTCCCGCGCTGCCCCGAGGCACTCTCGAGGTACTCTGAGGCCCCTCGTGGTACTCCGAGGCCTTGCCTGGTCTTTCCACGGTGTCCCTCTTTCCCAGTCAAACCGACGATCCCAAACCACGCCGAAACTCGCCCGAGTGACTCCCGCCACCACAACGCACGCCGAACCTCTGCCCGAGTGATCCCGACGATCCCCACGCACGCCGAACCTCTGCCCGAACGCAGCCTCCCAACCTCAACTCACGCCGAAACTGCGTCCCGCGACAACCGGCATCTCCCGAAGCAATCCCGATCCGTACCGAACGCTACTCCGACCTCAAACACCATTCCCAAAATGGAAGACAGAGACAAACCAACATTGGTAAGGCTTCCTTCCTATACTATTTCAATACATTTTCATACATAGCATACAATGTAGACATCCGATACAGCATGCATTTTTAAAAGCACACACACACACACACAACATTTAAAGGATATTAGGGGTATCCGAAAGACTCGTTTTACGAGGCTACTCGGGTGAGCTCTAATATTCTAATATTCTCTTCCCGGGGAGTCATCTGACCTCCGAACTCAAAATCTCATCACACAAAAACAGTTTAAAATTATCTTTAAACTGATGCCTTTTTTCAATGTTTTGGGCTTAATAAAAACGGCGTGGCGACTCTACAAAAACAAAAACGGCGAGACACCGCTCCAACGCGAAAGACGCCAGATGCCGGGGCTGCGAAGCCTATTCGGATCCGGGTAATTTCAGTTGGCGACTCTGCTGGGGAAATTTTGTTTTAAAAACTTTTAAACAAAACAAAAGATTTTTAAAACGATGATGAGGGTCAAACTTTCATTTTACCCCTTCCTTTAACTGTTGTGTGTGTGTGCACGTGCTTCGTTTTTATTTTACAAAAAAAATAAAAATACAAAAAAATGCATCAATATACATCTGTGCATACATTTAAAATTCTTCAAAACTTCTATTTTACTCGAAAAAGAATTTTAGAGACCGCACACTACGGGCACCGCTGCCTCGGTTACACCGCACACTACTCACATGCTGCCTCGGTTACACCGCACGCTGACTCGCAGCCGCTGCCTGACATCTGCACACTACAACCCTCAACCCGGAGTGGTCTCGGTTGCAGTCCGTTAGGTCTTCCTGAGGCCTCTTGGACGCGCACGGGATCATTCCAAACATCCCATCCTAGCCAAGCGTCAACCCCGCACGTTTGAGTCTTGAGTCACACTCTGTCCAGCACTCGCTGGTTTTTACCCAGCCCGTGTCATACAGCTGGATACATATACCATGCCGGCCATGTTCTGAGTCAAGGCTCGGAACTCAAGATCCCTTGCGCAAGAAAAGTGATGAAAGGTCATGCTAAAATCTTGACCTGATCTTGATTTCCGAAGCTACACCTGCACGATGCTCCGTCCCGGATATACATCCATGCTCGCATGACACCATGTCATCACGCCTTTGATACGTCGCCATGACAATATGACCAGCCAACGCCTAACGTCATGCATCCCTTGCGCAAGCAAGGTAAAGAGAGGTCATGCCGAACTCTTGACCTGATCTTGACTTAGTGGCCGGCTCGATTCACTATTCACATGGCTAACGCATCAAAACGAACATGACAAAGCTCGGTCCTTAGGTTCGATTTTTCTTTAGGCCGGTGGAAACCGCTTGCACTATAGGACCTCGCCCTCGGGGCTGTCCACCCCGGGATGTCGAAATACAGGTGCAAAACGAGGGGCTTATAGCCGCACGTATGGTCTCCACTCGACCCAGGATCTAGCATAGTTGCGAAAAAGAAGAGCAATCTTTTCCAACCTACCTAGGATTCTCGAGAAAACATGTTTTAAGTAAATTAAAACAACAAAAAAAATCGTAAAATAAAAGAAACGGAAACCGCATGCCACGTGAGCTTTCCCCCTTTTATCCCGTGAGGACATTCCTGTGTCTAAACCTTGCCCGTCACCCTCCAGCCTAACAGAGAGTGGTCGAGAGTACCCGGGAAACCGTCTCCCAGCTGTCAAACAGCAAGGTCCTACCTCCTTCCTACTCTGTCACCAGACGCCGTCAATTCCCCATGGCCAAGTCGTGGATAACAACGATGAGAACGGGACCTTACCCCCAAGAAATTTCCCAACATTGGAAGAAGTTTGGCAGTGTCCTCATGGCTATTGAGAAACGTCAAGGTGAGCAACAAGCCTGGATCGAAGGTGCCATGCACCACTTCGGAACATTAGCCACCCAACTACCTGGGGCTTCCCAAGCCATGATCGCTCCTACAGCCTCTAACATCTCTCATTGTCTCCCAGAAGTCAACCTGTTACCCTCGTACGAGCCATGCAAGCTTATGACGTAAGACCACAAGACCTTCCAGAGGAAAGCTTGCCCATCCAGCCTCCTGAGGGCCCGATACCTCCGCCGAACAACGAACACATCTGGTGGGACGTCTGCGACAGCAGTGCTTGTCCGGAAATGGAATTCCAGGATGCAATGAACGAGGGCCGTCCTCGACGAAAGAAGAAGCTATCTTCTCAACAAAAACTGAAGAAGAGGTACGAATCCGTGATCCCAGCCGGAACCCTTGGAGAACCCTCAGAAAGTTTGACTACTATGTCATCTACTCCAAAGAAATCTCCCGGCCCTAGTTCTCGCACTGTGGCCACGGCAATGTTTGCTCCATGATCAGCCGGGACGAGCTTCGCACCGCCACCGAAGACCCGAAGGTCCAGATAATCCAACCCCGTCTTGGGAAGATCTCAAAGCCACTATTGATGCTTCAGCAAAAGCCATGACAATTGCTGAACGAATTGAAATGCGCAGCCTCGGCCTTACGCCAATCAGGCTCCTCCCACTACAGAAATAGGAGAGACAAGCAAAACCATAAGTCCAGGGGTGAATGTTCTGACACGTTCCGGTCAAATCCCAGCGAATCCTCCACGGACAGACAAAAGGCCAGCCATACCTGAGCCACGAACTGAAAAGGGGCCCTACGCCAAAGAAGCTGAAACCTTGGACCCAAAGGCTGAAGATCCTGTCTTGACACACTCAAGCGCACTCAAAGGCTAACATCTCGCTCTGGTCCTTACTCACTTCATCTTACCCGCACAAGCTCAAGTTGGAAGAAAGCCCGGCCTGCACCATGGTTCCCATCACAGCGACACCCGATGAAGGCTTCGATGATTGGCAACGTCAATTACAGTAATATCATCACCTTCACAGTAGCTCGATCTTCCAAAATTTGGGGCCGACCACAACGAGCCTCTCTACATAACAGCTCAACCGGACGAGCGTCGTCTCCCACGTGTTGGTAGATGGGGATCATCCACGAACGTCCTTCCAGCCAAAATGATGGATTTGCTAGGGATCAAAGCAACTGATCTAAAACCCTCGACTCAGGCAATCAAGGCATACGACTCAACATCCCGCCCAGTCTTGGGAATAGCCACCTTGAACTTGTGGTTCGGAAAACAAATGGTCCCGACAGACTTCCAAGTCATCGACATCCCGATCACCTTCACTGCCATTTTGGGACGCCCTTGGCTACATCAGATCAATGGGGTGGCATCTACTCTCCATCAATGCGTAAAGTTCATCCAAGGAACAGATCTGACCATCATCTACGGCGACAGCATAGTCACTGAAAGGACCGACACCAACGGCGTCCCGGTTTTAGAGATCAAACACGATGATGACGGCATGATGCTCACAGGGTTCACCATCGAGAGCCCAAAGGCCCAGGTGTGCCACATAGATTTGCCTTTGATTTGGGACAAGATTCCTCCCCCGATGAAAATGATGAAGCACATGAACTACATCCCGGGGCTCGGGTTGGGAAAACGCCATCAGGGCACTCAACAGATCATCAATATCAAAGAACAGAATACCCTGCACGGCCTGGGATACTCTCCTACTCCCGAACACATTGCGGAGAACAAGCGAGCTGCACGAAAGCGCTCCACAGATAACAAAAGAGGCTTGCAAGCCATCTCCGATCTTCGTCCTTACAGCTTCGACATGACCAAGTACTTCACAAAGAAAGCCGGCAACTTGGAAGAAGATTCAGAAAAGGGAACAGAGCTGATCGCCGCCAAACAAAGCCGGCCGACAACCGTGGACAAGCTCCAGCAGAACCTGGCAAGATTCAGAAGAGGCCTCAAGCCAAATCCTGTCCGAAGAGCATTCCTCGACACACCGCCCTGGCCGGGATCCACAACCACCACTATTCACAACAAATTTTGGTTCGGGAAAACCCCTCTTTGGCTAAGAACTCGAAAACTCTCTGTCAACACTCCTGCCTTCAACAAGCGGGACGAGTCCGCATTCGAGCTAGTAATGCCCAAGACAAAGCAAGGGACTCCGCAGACGATGCTTGGGACGAGCCACCGCTCCACCTGCTCTTCAAAGAAGAAATCGAGATGCCTGGATCTAATCGATTTTGTTTCGATAACTCGTGATAGCAATGATCGGGAACGGTGACATAAAGCCTTTCAAGCCCCATCTCCTATCAAGCTCATCGCCACTCAATAACCGGGCCACATTTCTCGACCCACCGCCAAAGCAAAAAGGACATGATCGAACAACTTGGTCTGACCCTCGAGTCCTAGAGTCTAGTGTCAAAACTCATCCCGAGTCCATTAGCTTTGAATTTGAGTCTCTCGAGTCATCCGATGGCCTCACGCTGAAGATTACGAACTCATTGCCAATAATGTATTCCCGTATGCTCTTAATGAATGCTTCGATCTTTCCGAGTATCCTCTCATTGCATCTTTAACAACCGATAAATTAACTAACACACAAACAAGTTAATAACGATTCACTTGATAAAGAAGCGGACACATTAAACGAACAATACATTAAGCACATCTTTAAGCATGTTGTCAATCGAGAGAAAAACCGGGCCCAAGCTGCATTGCCGCAGAGGAGGTTTTAACCAAAGTGAATTTGGGAACCGCTGAAGAGCCAAAAGAGACGCAAATCGGAAGTTTCTTCACCGGCGCAGAGCAAGATGCATTGGACCGCACTTTTCGAAAGAGTTCGTGGACGTGTTCGCTTGGTCTTACCGAGACATGCCCGGATTAGACCACTAACATTGTAGAGTAGCACTTAGGATCCCTTTGAATCCCTGAGGCTAGGCCCATCAGCAAAAGCTACGCCGAAGATCAAGCCGAGAATGGTCTTTACAAGTCAAAGAGGAGATCGAAAAGATGCTCCGCGTCGGCTTCATCAGGGTGATCGAGTACCCCACATGGCTCTCCAATATCGTCACGGTCACCAAGGCCAATGGAAAAGTACGCTGTTGCGTGGACTTCGAGATCTCAACAAAGCAAGTCCCAAGGACGATTTTCCACTACCCAACATCGACATGTTGGTAGACACTACAGACCAATTTCGAAGTCAAGTCCTTCGTGGACGGGTTTGCCGGTTACAATCAAATCAAGATGGCCGAAGAAGATCAAGAAAAGACAAACCTTCACAACCCCTGGGAACCTATGACACACAGCAATGCCGTTCGGACTAAAGAACGGCTGGGCTACCTACCAACGGGCAAAGAACCGCCCTCTTCCACGATATGATCCACAAAGAGATCGAAGTGTACGTCGATGACATGATCATCCACTCAAAGGGATCAGACGGACAACACCTCACAGACTGAGAAAATTCTTCAATCGCCTCCGAAAACACTCAATGAGGCTTAACCCCGCCAAATGCACATTTGGGGTTAGCCGAGGCAAGGTTTTGGGATACATGGTCACCGAGAGGCATCGAGGTTGATCCTCAAAAGATCAAGGCTATCATCGAAATGAGACCACCGCAAACTCGGACAGAGGTGAAAAGCTTCATGGGCCGCCCGCAATATATCGCCGCTTCGTCAACCAATTGACCTCTATGTGCGAGCCAATCTTCAAATTGATGAAGAAGAACGCCGACGTCGAATGGAACTCGAATGCCAAGATGCCTTTGAAAAAATAAAAGCATACCTTGTGAGTCCTCCGATTCTCTCGTCCTCCCCACGAGGAAAAGCCACTGTTGCTATACCTAACCGTGACCGACACCGCAGCTTGGAGCCATGCTCTGTCAAGAAAAGAAGGAGTCACGGGTCGAAACGCCATCTACTTCGTCAGCCGAAAGTTTCAAGGCAGCGAACTCAACTACTCGGCCCTCGAGAAAACCCGCGCAGCTTTGGTATGGGTTGTCGGGAAACTACGGCACTACATGCGATCGCACACAGTACACTTGGTTTCCAAAATGGACCCAGCCAAGTACCTCTTCGACAAACCATCTCTGTCAATGAGGCTCGCCAAATGGTCTTTCTTCCTAGCAGAATTTGACATCAAGTACGTCAACCAAAAGTCAATCAAGGGACGGGCCATGGCCGAACAACCGGCCGATTTCCCAACCGACGAGGCTCGAGGCCCCGAACCACAATTTCAGACGAGGGAATCTTCGCAATCGAAGGCGAAAATCGATGGCAATCGTTTCTTCGACGAGCGGCCAACAAAAAGGGAAACGGCATCGGTATGCTCTTGGTAGATCCCAAGGACGAGCACACCCCAATTGCTATAAAGCTCAATTTCGAGGTAACCAACAATGCCGCCGAATATGAAGCCTGCGCTGCTGGACTACAAGCCGCACTCGAGAGGAATGTCCAGAAACTCGAAGTTTATGGGGACTCAGCCTTGATCATCAACCAAGTCTCCAACAAATGGAAAACCATAGACCCAGGCTTGCAAAAATACCACGCCTGCATGGAGGACCTCATCACACAATTCGAAGAGGTCACCTTCCACTACTTGCCAAGAGACCGAAACAGGTTTGCAGACGCCTTAGCCACCTTGGCTTCACTCGTGGAGATCCCTGAAGGAAAAGCAATCAAACCCTTCAAAGTCGGACGAAAGGAAATCCCTGCCTACTGTTGTGAGATCGAACCAGAACCTAAGCCCGTCAATGAGCCATGGTATAACCAGATCTTCCAATACCTCAAGAACGGGAAAACCACCTTCATAAACAAGGGAGACCCACGCACAGAAGGGGTCAAAACCAAGAGCATCATGGCCCTAAAACGCCTTGCCTCTCACTTCGTCATCCTCGGGGACATGCTATACAAGAAACGCTACCATGGGCCACTCCTACGCTGCGTCGACGAAGAAGAAGCAAACAAGTTCATGAACGAAGTCCACAATGGGGCTTGCGGTCCCCACATGAACGCCAGAGCCCCGATGCAAATCATTCTCGGGATGGGCTACTGCTGGATCTCCATGGAGGCAGATTGCATCCACTTTGTGTCCGAAGCCGCGATAAGTGCCACCCGTTCTCCAACCTCAATCATCTACCACCCCACGATCTCTTCTGCATGACTACACCTTGGCCCTTTTCCACTTGGGGAATTGACGTCATCGGGAAAATTGCTCCGCCAGGCAGCAACGGTCACGAGTTCATCTTAGTAGCCATCGACTACTTCACCAAATGGGTCGAAGCCAAGTCCTACAAGGTACTCACCTCCAAGAAGGTCGCGCATTTCCTCAAAGAAAACATCATCTGCCGATACGGCATCCCAAATGAGGTCATATCAGACAACGGCTCACACTTCGAAGGGGAATTCGGCTGCATCGCCGGGCTGAATTCAAGATCACACGTCACAAATCTTCTCCCTACCGGCCACAAACAAACGGCGCCGTGGAAGCAAAGAAACAAAACCCTCGAACGGATCATCCGAAAAATGACCACCCGAGGACGAGATTGGCCCGAGAAGCTGCACCTTGCACTTTGGGGCTACCGCACATCAGCCGTAATGCCCACGGGAGAAACCCCATTTGCCCTGACCTACGGGATGGAAGCAGTCCTTCCCATCGAGCTGGAAATTCCCTCACTCCGAGTGCTACTGGAAAATGACATCAACGAAGTTGAATGGCTCCGAAGCCGACATGACGAATTGGCTCTGCTAGACGAGCGACGACTAAAGGCCATGGAACACGTCCGAGCCTATCAAAGCAGGATGGCTAGAGCTTTCGACAAGAAAGTCAAATCCCGAGACATCAGGGAAGGTGACCTTGTACTCAAAGAAAAGCCTCCCACTCGAACCAACCCACTGGGAAAATGGGAACCCACATGGATCGGCCCTTTCGTGGTTCAAAAGATCTTCTCCGGAGGCGCCATGAAGCTAACAGACCTAGACGGCAATCCCTTCATGAACCCAATCAACGGAAGCAAACTTCGCAGATACTTCGCCTAAAGAAGAACAACTGTGCATCTCTTGGCACTCCATGTAGTGTCGAACTACGCAGACCTGAGCCCTCTAGTCCGGGGGAACGTAGGCAACCTTAATTGGTCCGGTCTAAAAACACACAAAAAAGTCAAAAGTTTGAATGTCAATCAAGACCTCCATCAAGCTACGCACTTTTCAAGAAACACGCCCCAGCAGTCACCTTGACCAAGTCAAACGACGGCGGCAACATCAAAGGACATCCGAGGGTCACTCAGCATCAAACGACTGACTCGTGTCTGCTTCCAAGCCAGGGGCTTGTCTTCGCCCTCATGCGCTTCAAAAATAAAAAAAGAGAGCTCGAGCAAGGGCTCACAAAAAAAAACAAAAGAAGCTCAAGCAGAAGCTGCAAAAAAAGGTGGTCAAGAGCCCGACGCCAACAAGAGGCAAGGAAGCTACGAAAAAGACCGTCAAAACGACTTGTCAAGGGAGCATTCAACCTCTCAGCCAAGCACAAAGCCTCAGCAAAAGGGGATTGCCGTCATGGCCTGCATCGCTCGGGCCCGCGAATGCAACAGAAAAGTCCAAAGATGGACGCCGACAAAGTGCACAACAGAAGCAAAGGCAAACAAGAGATCTTGCGTCTCGACAAAGCTTTAAAAGTAAATCACAAATCACTAACGGTTACAACATTTCTTGATGAGTTCAAGCACGGTCTACTCTCAAGTTCACAACATGCTAAAAGACAAATTTTAATACATTTAACTAATAATGTGTTTGCAATGCAATGAATGGATACCTAGGAGGTCATTCCGCGCCATCTCGCGCTTGTCCTCGCCATTCTTTCCTTTCTTCCCTCCACTCGTCCGGCGAGTCTTCTTTCGCTTCACGTGAACCAACTCTGCGTCTCTCGCCCGAGATCCGGGGTCCTCCCCGTAGAGTCAAACAATCCAAGAGCTCTCGTGGCTTCATTCGCCCGTGCTTAGGCTCGGATCTCCTCCTGCGAGTCCGTAAAAGAGAGGACCTCTCCTCGCGGTCGGCCAACTCTAGTCTCGTGAGTCAAACAAAGTGTCTCCCGTCACATCCAAAGGGTCGACTGAGCTTGAACTCCTAAGGCAATAGCCGCTACGGCAACCGGGTCCTGTAATCGCTACACGCCCGCTCTCCAAGACCACTTGGGACCGCCCAACACGCTGCTCATACTGTGCCGTATACCGAGTCGTCAATACAACGCTCCCGACGTCTAAGGAGTACCACAGAGGGAAAGCGGAATACTTCCATACCCTCGTAAAATACAAGAAGGCACCGAAGCCGCCATACAAAGAGGAACTACCTCCGCAGAGCAAGGTCATCCCACCCAACAAAGGCTCTGCTTCATCCCAAACTCGCCGGAAACAAGCGACGGAATATAGAAGGAGGACCAAGACAAACCCGGAACTCGACAACGTAGGACCCTTCCCGCAAGATCCTCCCGGTCTCAATCCTCCAAGTGCGGAACTCCACCGGCGGATTCGATGCGTACCAAGCCGTGCCATCCATCTCTCCCAGCGGATCGATCCATATCCAACACAAGAGGTCGCTGAGCAAATGACCACGGGCTAAACGACGCCTGAGCCTCTGACATGGCCCGAAGTCTCTCTCGCAGCCCACAAGGTGAGCAAAGCGGGCTTCCCTCTCATAAAACGATCCCCGCCGCGGACGGTCCGATACCATGAAGAGTCTCCCCAAAGACCAACGGGACAATATCCTCTCCACCTCTGCAGTGCCCTACCACATCTAGCAAAGCGCCATCCACAAATGCCAAGGGAACCGACTGTAAAAGCGTCGCCATCACGCACAAGGCAAATACATCCCAAGAGACGTCACTTCATCATCAACCATGAACCGCTCCGTAGCTCGAAATGTCGATATGACCCGAATCAAGGATCATGCCTGCACTTCTTCCAACGAAGTACGAAGAAAGTCTCGCAAGCTTCACGCCATGCAAAGACACCACCAATCAAAGGAAGCGAGATGGCCTCCACCTCCGGTCCTCCAATCAAAGCCCGAAAATCCTCAAAAGTGGGCACCATTTCATTGTAGGAGAAACAAGACACGTGCCTCCTAACATCCTGTAACATCGCGGCAGCCCGCAACAAATCCCAATCAGAACCAACTCCTTAAAAGACCAAACCGAGCAAAGACGAAACCTTACCTCGAAAGCCCGTCTCCGATGCCTCATACGGCGCCGCATCCACGTTTTCAACCGCTCAAGGAAGGTGTGCTTGCCTCTCCGCGAAAGCCTCGGCAAAATTCTAGGGACGTACGAAGAATCCATGGCAAAAATGGAGGTTCCTAGAGAAAATGGGGAAGAAAGCTCGAAAATGGCCGCAAATGGGGAAATGAGGAAGAACCGCACACCGGAAAGCATTTATGTCCTTCCCAAAGCAAGGTTGGTCCGTACGACCTCTTTGCATGCTAAGTATGTCCGTACGGACCTCCTTGCAAACGTAA
Source organism: Adenophora triphylla var. japonica (assembly GCA_022495995.1). Taxonomy (NCBI): domain Eukaryota; kingdom Viridiplantae; phylum Streptophyta; class Magnoliopsida; order Asterales; family Campanulaceae; genus Adenophora; species Adenophora triphylla. Next base: position 39,575 of record JAFEMH010005573.1, on the reverse strand, counting down.
CCCATTTCCCCAAAGAAACAAGCATAACAACCACCGTCCTCAAGAAACCTTGCTCCAAATCGCCCAAACACTGGCCAAAGCCATTCCTGCAAACATACACTACCCACAAACGCACTCTCAGCTCACGTGGTACGTACAAAAATATAATAATAATAGCAACAATTTCTAGGACAAATCCCGGAATCACAAAAATGACATTACATCTTAAAATAAAATGTTGTTTGCCATGCAAATACGTGTGTTTTATTACAGTGTACCCATAAATGTCTCGTTGCTAAACAAAAAAAAAGAGGGATATGAAAAGAGGGAAAGCAAATGAATACTAATCGAACTCCTCAAAGATCATCATCCTCGCCGAAGGTCCTCCAAAGAGAAGTCGGGCATCCCAAATAACTCGCCCGTCACATCCTCGTCGTCGAATACCGAGCACCCGCCCGAGGCTCCCACGAAAAGTACTCGGAAGGATCAAATCCGCGAAAGGATCAAAGAAAGAAGGCTCGAGGAACCCTCACTTCGTGCGCCATGCGGAGGCATGAACCGATAAAAGGGCCGCTCCTCGAAGGCCCCGCAGCCTCCCGAAGACAGTCCCGAGATCCATGCTATGCCGCCCTCAAAGGTCCTCTCCTGCCAAGTGCCCGCCTCGCCTCTAGGCGGAGGAACGTCTGCGAGAATGCCTCGAAGGCATAGGCTCGTACGCCGCACACGACGCGAAGACCGGCAAGACATCTTCGACGCCATCTTCTTAGCAAACGACCTCATCGCCACGTAACGGCGAGTCAACATATCATAGGCTCTCCCCGGACTCGCACCAACAAGCGCCCAAGGAAACGCTCAAAGAATACGCTTATACTCAACAACAAAAAGAGAAAAATACGTAAAAGATGCCAAGATGGAAAAGAGTCAAGACACTCACCGATCTATCGGGGTCCACTCTGTATGCAAGCAGAGCTCTGCTCCGAACGGCATGCACACCCTCCTCCTCGATCCGTCCCCGCGGACGTACGTGAAATCCGGCCCCGCATCGGAACCTCGGGGAGCTCGCGGGCCAGCCTCTCTCCCGCGCGCACTCGCGGCGTCCTCGCCTTCCTCCTCACGAAGGCCCCGTACTCCTCTCCATACAAGATGAACTCCTGCGCCGACACCGCCAAGGTACCTCTCAAAGTCAAGCACATCCATGTCCCGGAATCAAGCATCCCAAAGGGAGGGTCCTCTGAGCCACGGGAAGCACACCGGGCCATGCCGCCGAAGACCCGCTCCCGCATACATGACATCACAAGTCAAGCCCCGCAGCATCTTCCGCCGCGCCGTCACCCTGGGAGCCCTCAAACTCATCCCCTCATACCGAGCCCACGGGAACAAGACGAACCCCTCCGGGCTACCCCTCTCCAGACGCTCCCGCACATCCCCGTAGCAATGGTGAGCTTCCCCGCCGGTCCTCCTCTTCCTCGCCGTACGAGCCCTCCCCAAGATAGCAGCAGTGTACGCAAAGCAATGCCCCGGATCTCTATCCCACGGGAAGCACCGGAAAACCTCATAAAACCACACCTCGTGACAAAAACAGAGAAGGCTCACAGCAAAAGAAAACGGAGAAAAGACAAGTTGCTAAATCAAAACAAAGAATAAACTCATACCTCCAGAGCAAAGTCAAACAAAGCCAACGAATCCGCCACACCCTCGCTAAACCGGTCCAAGGAGAAGTAGAGCTCGCCCAAGCTCGCTCGCCTAAGCTAATGTCGCACCCTATCCAGTCAATCAAGCTCTCCAACAGAGCAAATGGAGCCGCAGCCGCGTGGTTCGAGAACAAAGTCTCTGACAAAGGCATACCACAAAAAGGAGCGCGCCAATCGCCCGCCGCCACCCGGCTCGTACCTGGATGTAGGCCCCAATACCGGCCGTGATCCTCACCCACGTCACTATACAGCATCCCCAGCCCTCGCGAGGACGAGGCTCAAAGCCCAACAGCTCGGCCAAGACCACATCGGAGATCATATCCCTCCACCGCACCGGCCCTCCTTTGAAGGAAATCCGGTGATCGCAAAGCAAAGTTGGTAGGCGTCACCGTCACCTCTCCCCACCTCGATGGAAGGTGTGGGTGGTATCCCACCGCACTCGTAAAGGCCAAGGAAGACGCTCTTGTTCTTCCTCGTGTCGAAACTCGACTGTGTTCTCAACGAACACACCCAGGCCGGAAGCATAAACCAGCCTCCGGGACTCGGCCTACCGTCCACGGAAATATCGTGCATCCGCTGCCATTAGCTCAACAACGGCCTCGAGCGACCCCCGAAGTCTTCATCCTCTTGGCCTTCCCGGCCATAAGCTCCCGCATCCCCGCAGTAAACACAGCAAAGGTACGTCAATCACAGGACTTAATATAAAGGCACATATAACCCGTCACAAAACACGGCACATATATTGCACATAATTGTCACATACATCATGCATATAATTTTTCCCATGCGATCCGTCACAAAAACGACACACTGTACACATTTTCTCAAAAGAAAAAAAGGGGGGGGGTAAACCCTACACGACACATTTTCAAAAAAAAAGGTCCGTCCCAATAAGGCAAAGGCACATATAACCCGTCACAAAAACACGGCACATATTGCACATATTTTCCCCACAAAGTCCGTCACCCAAAAACATGGCACACACGGCACGACACATATGCATAACACATTTTTCAAAAAAAAAATCCGTCCCTACACGGCACACACTTTCACATATAACCCGTCACAAAACACGGCACATGTCACATTTTTTCACAAAAATTATCACTACACGATAATTTTTCTCATAATGTACATACATAAATAGCATACGGTACAAAACACCAAAGCATGCAATTCACTAGATAGGCACTTTATTTTCACAAATAAGAGCTAATCTACACATTTCTGCACAAAATACACATACCCACAATTTTTACATGTCCATTTTCAACAATTCATCAAGAATTTCACAAAAAGGCATAAAATAATAACAAAAAATTCAAAAATGCGAAAAACTAAAACCTAGTTCTAGCATTCAAAAATTCGAGCAGGGAATCAAAACGGAACGGATTTCTTACCTCCCCGACGTTCATGGAGCGACGATTGTGCACCTCCGGATTCGGATACAAGACATCCGGATTCTTCGAAGATGGAACGAACGAAATCCAATTCCTTTGGAGCTCCATCCGTTGCTCGACCACTTCTTGACTGCGTTGACGACGACTCCTTCGAGATCCTTCCGCCATGGCAAGCAATTCAAGCAAAAAAATGGGGAATTTTGGTTAACAATGGAGGTTTTTTCCTCTCTCTCTCTCGCCTGGTTTACGCCTGGAAGAAGAAGGAATGGGGAAGGGCTCGGTTATTTAACCCGGTCAAAACACAGGAGGCGTAAAAAACCAAAGTGGTCCGCACGGACCTCTTTGCAACTGTGGTCCGTACGGACCTCTTTTGCAGGGGTGGCCAAATTACTTTCCCCGCCCTTATACCTTTTGCCCCCGGCTGTCCCTAAGGCCTTTTCCAGCAAATCCAAGTGCGTAATGGTCCCTAACCCTTCAATTCCAACCACCGCCGTCGTAAGACCGATCCTCGCCCACTTCAACGGCAATTCAACCATCGGCCATCAAACGTAAGACCGATCCTCGCCCACTTCCACGGCAATTCAACCACCGGCCGTCAGCGTAAGACCGGTCCTCGCCCACTCCAACGGCAATTCAACCACCGCCCGCTCAACGGCAATGAAAGAAGGAGCCAACACCTCCCAGCACGAATCCCAAGGCACAAGACGCCTCCAAACGCTCAACGACAACTCAACCACTGGCCCTCAAAAGAGGTCCGAAGTCATCTTCCCAACAGAAAAGGGCCCCTACAAGGTCATGCATCCCCAGCAATTCAAGCACCGGCGATGATGTAAGCGAACTTCGCCCACTTCAACGGCGGCGCAAGCACCGGCCATCAAAGTAAGCCCGAGCTCCTCCCCAACAAGTCAAAGGGAAGTCATACAGGACTGCATATCCCCAGCACCGGCCATCATCCTTGCCCACTCAACGGCAAAACAAGCACAAGAAGGAGCCAACACCTCCGAGTACAAGTCCCAAGGCACGAAGCGCCTCCAAAATGCCAAATGGGGAAGCTATCACCGGCCGTCATCCTCGCCCACTTCAACGGCAACGCAAGCACCGGCAGTCATCGTAAGTCCAACCTTCTACTCAACATGCAAAAACACAAAGGCATCTACGCCTCTCGAAGCACAAGGCAGCCACGCCTCCACAACTGCGGCTAGAAGACGATTCAAAGTCCTCGCGCATTACATCAAACTGCGGCTAGAAGACGATTCAAAGTCCTCGCGCATTACATCAAACTGCGGCTAGAAGACGATTCAAAGTCCTCGCGCATCACATCAACCGCCGCCAGATGACGATTCAAAGTCCTCCAGCGTGGCACCAACCGCCGCCAGAAGACGATTCAAAGTCCTCCAGCGTGGCACCAACCGCCGCCAGAAGACGATTCAAAGTCCTCCAGCGTGGCACCAACCGCCGCCAGAAGACGATTCAAAGTCCTCCCGCGTGGCACCAACTGCGGGTCGAAGACGATTCAAAGTCCTCGGCGTGGCACCCGCCGCCAGATGACGATTCAAAGTCCTCCAGCGTGGCACCAACCGCAATCAGAAGACGATTCAAGTCCTCACTCTATCTCCGGCCCGGAAGGCCTTAAACCACCCGATTAGGAAAATCGTAAAATTTCCATCCCAGGACACCACCATGTCCTCACAGTTGACCTCGGCGGTCACCACATCTTAGGACACCACCACGTCCTTACCACTGACCTCGGCGGTCACACAACACTTCAGGGCATCACCACGCCCACATGCACTCACAAATTCACGACCTCTGAACTACGACCAGGCTTGATTCCCGCCAGGGATACGTAGGAATCCTATTACAGGGTCCAGCCATCGACCTATACGGTCGCCTAGGACACCACCACGTCCTTCCCATCGACCTATGCGGTCACCTAGGACACCACCACGTCCTTACCACTGACCTCGGCGGTCACACGACACTTCAGGGCACCACCACGCCCGCATTCACAAAACACTCACCCCACACCCGAACTACGACCAGGCTTGATTCCCGCCAGGGATACGTAGGAATCCTATCACAGGGTCCAGCCTATTGACCTAAACGGTCACACAAAAAGACACCACCACGTCCTCACACCGACCTTCACGGTCACTTCCTCTCCCAGCACGCGATCCAGATTAGGACCCTTATCTTATCGGCGACCCCACTTCTTTCATAAGTGACGTCGTCGAGGGGCTTCTGTAAGTACCCCAATCTGGATCACCCCCTTTCAAACACACGGGAAATACCGCAGACTCATCAACGTAGTCTCGGAGACCTCTCTCACTCAAAACCCTCTCAAAACCCTCTCAAAACCCTCTCAAACCCCCAACCAAACCAAGGGAGAAGCCTTCCTGGGATAAAAAGGGACAAAAGGACCTTTTGGGAATTTTCAGGAAATCAGAAAAGCAATTAAGGTCCGTACGGACCTCTTTGTTTCAATGATTACTAAATCCCCTTAAAGTCCACAATATTCCCTCAAATCCCGGAAGAAATGATTACTCAAATGCATGGTTGGTCCGTACGGACCTCTTTGCATGCTTGAGTTGGCCGTACGGACCTTCTTGCATAGGGGACATCATCATTCCGAATATTCACCATCATTGCGGATTCCCTCAAATCGAGGAAATCCAAAATTACGGATAACCAAGAAGGTCCGTACGGACCTCTTTGCTCCGAAATTTTCACTATAAATAGAGGGCTCCCCCTCCTCATTTTCACACACCTCCCTCTTCTCTCTTCCTCCCTTAGCCTTCGGCTCCCCTCTAAGTCCTCTTGAGGCACTCCCGCCCCTTTCGGATCCTTAGAGGCCTTCCGAGCTCCCTTGTGGTGCTTCGAAGCCTCCCCGAGCGCTCCCGAGACGCTCCCGCGCTGCCCGAGGCACTCTCGAGGTACTACGAGGCCCCTCGTGGTACTCAGAGGCCTTACTGGTCTTTCCACGGTGTCCGGCTCTTTCCGAGTCAAACCGACGATCCCAAACCACGCCGAAACTGCGCCCGAGTGACTCCCGCCACCACAACGCACGCCGAACCTCGCGCCGAGTGATCCCGACGATCCCCACGCACGCCGAACCTCTGCCCGAACGCAGCCTGCAACCTCAACTCACGCCGAAACTCTGTCCGCGGACAACCGGCATCTCCCGAAGCAATCCCGATCCGTACCGGAACGCTACTCCGACCTCAAACACCATTCCCCAGCGGAAGACAGACGCAAACCAACATTGGTAAGGCTTCCTTCCTATACTATTTCAATACATTTTCATACATAGCATACAATGTAGACATCCGATACAACATGCATTTTTAAAAGCACACACACACACACACAACATTTAAAGGATATTAGGGGTATCCGAAAGACTCGTTTTATGAGGCTACTCGGGTGAGCTCTAATATTCTAATATTCTCTTCCCGGGGAGTCATCTGACCTTCGAACTCAAAATCTCATCACACAAAAACAGTTTAAAATTATCTTTAAACTGATGCCTTTTTTCAATGTTTTGGGCTTAATAAAAACGGCGTGGCGACTCTACAAAAACAAAAACGGCGAGACACCGCTCCAACGCGAAAGACGCCAGATGTCGGGGCTGCGAAGCCTATTCGGATCCGGGTAATTTCAGTGATGACCTATGTAGGGTTATTTAGTGCCTAAAAATGAATGGGGCATTACTTACTTGGTTTGAACTAGAGGGATAACACCCTGTTTCTGGATTACATAGGTGTAATGAATATGTAGGACTCATATATGATATGTTGTGTCTTACGTGATTGTATTTATATGGTGGTTAGTTCAAGCAAGGTGTGGAAGGTGTTTCACACTATGTTTTGAGCATGTAGGGCTACGTGTATTACATTGTACCTCTACGTGTGGTTACCTCTATATAACTATTGATTCATATAGGGCGTGGAATAATTGTAGCACTGTTCATTTGGTTGAGTAAGAGTATAAGTACCATATAATTGGATTATTATACTCTACAGTGGTTAAGTGTATGTCACGCTCTTGTGAAGGCGTGGTAGGACTGGGGTTGGTATTAAGTTGCAAGTGTGTAGACATGAGCCACTTAATATGGAACTGATACCTTTATGATTAATGCTAGTATGACATTTGTACTAGGTATGGGAGTCTTAAAGGACCCAAAATGATAAAGATAAGGGCTTTAAATAGTGTCATGAAAATGGTTGAAGGACAATTATGAAACTTAAACCACAGTTGATACAACTTGGTAACTTGTTATAGAACCTTTATAGAAGATTTGTAATAGTACGACGTGAATATGTAGGGCTTGTTTGATATATATATTGTGCCCATATGTGATAGCATATTCATGGTTGGTTGTGCACATTGTGTTTAAATACGTGTTGCACTACTTATTGGGTTGAGCATGAGTATTAGACCATGTTATTGGTTTGGCATGATTCAACGGTGTTTACAGGGTTGGTTGCTTTGTGGAAATGGGTTGACATGATTATAGTAACATGTTATACGGGTGATATCCCTATGTGAGGATGAAATTTCAAGTAGCTTGTTTATGTACTTGGATATGATTATATGAAGCTGTTGTTATGGGTATAGTGGAATCCAATCAAGTATAGATTTGTTCTATAAGTGATTGAATTGCGGTATACCTATGACTTAGCATGTCTGCCGGCCCCAGACATGGGAATAGCCCTTCTTGTATCGTGCCAAAAGCCTTACGAGATAGATGGGAATGTTACACGAGAAGGTGACATGGCATGTACGTGATTACGAGATATGGGATTGGCCACTTGATGTGGGATTGGCCACTTGATGTGGGACTGTATTGTGCCAAAAGCCTTGCAGATAAATGTTAGTGATTGTAATAGAATTAGCCACTTTTGTATTGTGCCGTATGCCTTGCAGATAGTTGGGAGACTTATATGTTCTATATGACTGGTTATTCAGGTGGGAAAGGTAACTTAAAGTGTTTCTTGTTTTCCCAATCGTGAGCAAGCGGGTGTGTGTTGCATATTACATGAGCAACTTTGTAGGTGTTGCATATTTGGTAATGAGCAACTTTGTAGGTGTTGCATATTTGGTAATGAGCAGCCTATTAATGTGTTGCACGTTATATGGCATATTGTTGCATGCATAATAACTTATTGAGATTTATTCTCACCCCTTCTCCCTTTATTGTTTTAGATCCAGTGAGACGGGAGGACCCAGGACCGGTGAGGCCGGGGGAAGAGTTTGGACATCTTTTGGGTTGTCAGGGTATGTTGTGGTCTGGGAGTTGGGGTCGTTGTAGAGGTTATTCTTTTGGGAAATGTTGTTTGTAAAACTGTTATAAGCAAATTTCCAGTATGTCGTTTTGTAATTAAACACGGGATTTTATTGTGTTAAAGTAGGCTTGTATAAGCACGTATACTGCATCTTGTTTATGTTTAAACAGGTATGGTTTGGAAAGCGAGGTTTGTGTATTGCCTCAGTGAAGGGGTTATTTTGAAATGGTTTTAAAATGGTAATATACTTTTCAAGTTAAGATAAGAAAAGTTTTTTTAAAGGTGTATTTGAGGACCCTCCGGCTTAGGACACGGGTTATAGGTCTGGAGTTGGGGAGAGCCCTCACGGTTGGTATCGAGCCGGGCTAGAAGTCAAGGGTAGATGTCTAGTCTAAGGGGAGTGTGCGATCTCTGACGTCGAGTGTTTAATGCGGGGATTGGTGAAATGGCGGGGCGGTGATGACAGCGAGAGGAACGGGGAACATTGGTGATTTGGGTCTTTGGGGAAACCGAACGGCGAGATGATAGCTATGTTCGGGTCTTCCTTCGAATATGGCGGCTCGGGGGCGGACAAGGTAGCAACTTTGAGGCAAGACCCAGCCTTGAGGGTTAGAGAAGTTTATCAAATTAGCTCCACCAAGCTTCAACGGGGATCCAGATCCGGCGATAGCTGAGAGATGGTTGGAAGCTATGGATAAAATCTTTTTGGCAATGGAAAGTACAGATGAAGAAAAGGTTAGATGTGCAGTGTTCAAGTTAGAGGGTCCTGCTGAACATTGGTGGCAAATTCTTAAGGAAAGTTGGGAGCGGGACCACACGCCCCAAACTTGGGACAACTTCATTGTGAAATTTAAGGAGCATTTCATTCCCGTGATTACCAGAGACAAGAAGGAAGTTGAATTTTTGAAGCTTGAGCAAGGGTCCATGACAATGGCTCAGTATTCTGCGAGATTCACAGAGTTAGCAAGGTATTGTTCACATTTGGTACCAGATGAAGGCAGGAGAGTTTATAAATTTGTGAAGGGACTTAGAGTGGAGTTCCGTAAGCAGCTATTGACACATGATTTTCCCAACTACCAGGCGGCAGTAAATATAGCCTACAAAATTGAAAATGATATTGAGGAACATCGGAGCAAAACTGAAGGTAGTGGAATTAAACCTAAGCTTTCAGGTCAGAGTTCAGGGCAGAGCAAAGAACCGCCAAAGCCTTCAATTTCTGGAGAGACTAAAGGGGGAAATATTACATTTTCTACTCGTTCTGTATCTGGTCAGTTTGGGACCGTTTGTAACTTCTGTAAGAAGGTAGGGCACTCTGAGGACACTTGTTGGAGGAAGCAAGGAAAGTGCATGAATTGTGGAGAAGTTGGGCATTTCAGGAGAGATTGTCCTAAACCTCGATGGGGTCAAGCTCCAGGTAACAAACAGCAGGGTGACCAGCCAGGAGTTGGTGCCAAGAGGGATGTTGAAGGAAAGCCTAAGGAGAGGGTGCAAGGCAGAGTGTTTGCCTTGGGTCGTGGCGCGGTAGATCCCACCGCGGTCATTAGAGGTATTGTCCCTGTCTCAGGTGTCAGGGCTCGTATTTTTATCGACCCTGGATTGTCCCATTCTTAGATGGCATCTTATTTTGCATTCATATTGCATAAGTTGCCTAAGTGGTTGTTTTAAGTGTTAGAGGTTTCTACTCCTGTGGGAGAGCACCTCGAATCCTCCTTGATCCATCATGGTTGGGAGGTGGTTATATGTGGGCCTGTATGGCTAATGGATTGGGTAGAATACTAACCCAAGATTTTATGTTATTTTAGGCATGGACTGATTGAGTTCTTGTCATACCTTGGTGGACTGTCGCAGAAAGCGAGTCACCTTTGTTATGCTTGATGTGCCTGGGTTTATGATTGATGCTGATAAGTCTTTATTTGGCATTTATATTGTATTTCCATTAAAGACTAGATGTTGTTATTACCAGGGTGTGAGGGAGTTGGTTCCTATATTTATTGGTTTATTTGAAGTGTTAGAGAAGGTGGGCGAGTTAGATTATCGTTTGGCTCTACCTCCATCTCTTTCTTCTTTCCATGATGTGTCTCATGTTTCTGTGTTGAGGAAGTATTGTAATGATTCCTTCCATGTTTTGAGTTTTCCTCCCAAGGATGTCCAGGTGGATATGTCTTATGAGGAGAAACCATTGCGGATTCTGGAATGACAGGTCCGGGAATTGTGTACCAAGAGTATTTCCGTGGTGAAAATTCTGTAGGAGAATCACACCATCGGGGAAGCTACTTGGGAATTTGAAACCGGAGATGAGACAAAAGTATCCTGATTTGTGTGATTATTCAGGTAAGTAAAGTCCAAATTCGGGACGAATTTGATTTAAGGGGGAGTGAGTGTCACGACCCTAATCCTAGGCACCACTTTAGTCACACGTGAAGCACGTGGGGTTGGGTATGCTTTGCATATCATCCTTGGTTGTGTCATTTGATTGCTTACGTGTTCAATTTTGGCATGTTTTATGAACTATGTGAAGCTTGAAGTGTTAAAATGATTTTAAATCATATAATGCTCAAATAGTGGAAATGAGAGAAGTGAGTAGTAAAGTTATAGCACTTGATTCTTATGAATTGGAAGTGTTATAAATGGTAAGGAGCTTAAGTGTAAATTAAAGCTTAAGGTAGTGTTTTGTTGAATTTCTTTCTTGAAGGAGCTTATGCGTAAGATTGTTAAGTATATCTTCTTAAAGCTTCCCAAGGAAGCTTTACTACGTTCCTCAGTGTTCTTCTTTCTTCCATCAGCCAAGAGAGTTCCCAAACCCTTGTTCTACTTCTAAAAATCTTAGAAAATCAGATTTGAAGGGGTTTTCGATTCTGTTTTCAAAGTATTGCTGAGGAAAGAGTTTTGAGCTAGTTCATCCGATTCTTTCTCTCTTTTAAGTGAATAACTTGGGTAAGTTGTTATGGTTTTCTTTCAATAACTGATCACTTTGTGCTTAATAATGTTATTATTGAACTTGTGAATGGTTATTGAGAAGTTGGTAAGTTATAATGATGTTTGGGAAAGGAACAACTAAGTAGGGGTTGAAGAACCATGTTAATGGGTTATGTAATGAAGTGAATCAAGTATGTAAATGTTATTGGTAAGGAAGGGAGTATATTAGAGTTCCCAAATCAGGTGTATAGCATGTTACCAAGTGACTTGCAGCAACTAAGGTAAGTCTGGAAACTTCAGCTGGGCTTGAAAATTGAAACAAGCTAAGTTGGTGATGAGCAACTTAGTAAAAGGTGGTAGTATGAATTGGTAATTGTTGTATATATGTTATATAGGTGTTATAATACTTTAAGGGAGTATATTAGAGTCCTAAAACATGTATATTCACTGCTGTAAAATTGCCTTGAAGTAGCTGAGAACAAAGGTGGTAGAACTGGGTTGTTGTTGTTGTGCTTTGCTGATGTTCTTGCTGTTGTTGGCTGAAAACCGTGGGTTCAGGGGAGGGGCATGACTCGTGCACATGAGCACGAGTCGTGACCATGCTAAGGAGTCATGAGGCACCAGTCGTGGCCTTGGAATCAGTCGTACAGGGCCTGGAAACGACTCGTGACCTTAAGCACGAGTCGTGCTCAAAACTGCCTTGAGTGAGCACCTTTGCAAGCTTTTAAACCTAGGTTAATGAGTATAAATTTAATAACTCTTTAACTATACTTGTAGTACATGTTTATTAAAACATTGTAGCACTTGGAATTGTCCAAAAAGGTTGTGGCAAGAGCTTTAAAGATTGATCTAAAGTTGCTTGCAAGGCAGTTTTGTCATGGGATTGTTCTCAATCTGCAGCCTTGGTCCATGTTTGAGACATTGGGAACCTAGGCTAAACAACTCGGATTGGAACACTTTTTGATCCTATATTTAGTACAACTTTAGTACTACATAATGGAGTTTGAATTGGGCCAAAAAGATATTGATAAGGTCCTTAAATAATGTCTCAAAAATGCTTGAGAGGCGATTATGAAACTTGAACCAAATGTTATAAAACTTGGTTTTTTGAACTTGAACCCTAAAGGGAAGTTGTTCAATGTTGTATTGTGATGGCGTAGGGCTACTTATATGTTATTGTACCCCTACGTGATGACCTATGTAGGGTTATTTGTTCTATAGTGCCTAAAAATGAATGGGGCATTACTTACTTGGTTTGAACTAGAGGGATAACACTTTGCTTTGGATTACATAGGTGTAATGAATATGTAGGACTCATATATGATATGTTGTGTCTTACGTGATTGTATTTATATGGTGGTTAGTTCAAGCAAGGTGTGGAAGGTGTTTCACACTATGTTTTGAGCATGTAGGGCTACGTGTATTACATTGTACCTCTACGTGTGGTTACCTCTATATAACTATTGATTCATATTGGGCGTGGAATAATTGTAGCACTGTTCATTTGGTTCAGTAAGAGTATAAGTACCATAGAATTGGATTATTATACTCTACATTGGTTAAGTGTATGTCACGCTCTTGTGAATGCGTGGTAGGACTGGGGTTGGTATTAAGTTGCAAGTGTGTAGACATGAGCCACTTAATATGGAACTGATACCTTTATGATTAATGCTAGTACGACATTTGTACTAGGTATGGGAGTCTTAAAGGACCCAAAATGATAAAGATAAGGGCTTTAAATAGTGTCATGAAAATGGTTGAAGGACAATTATGAAACTTAAACCACAGTTGATACAACTTGGTAACTTGTTATAGAACCTTTATAGAAGGTTTGTAATAGTACGACGTGAATATGTAGGGCTTGTTTGATATATATATTGTGCCCATATGTGATAGCATATTCATGGTTGGTTGTGCACATTGTGTTTAAATACGTGTTGCACTACTTATTGGGTTGAGCATGAGTATTAGACCATGTTATTGGTTTGGCATGATTCAACAGTGTTTACAGGGTTGGTTGCACTGTGGAAATGGGTTGACATGATTATAGTAACATGTTATCTGTTGATATCCCTATGTGTGGATGAAATTTCAAGTAACTGTTTATGTACTTGGATATGATTATATGAACTGTTGTTATGGGTATAGTGGAATCCAATCAAGTATAGATTTGTTCTATAAGTGATTGAATTGCAGTATACCTATGACTTAGCATGTCTGCTGGCCCCAGACATGGGAATAGCCACTGTTGTATCGTGCCAAAAGCCTTACAGATAGATGGGAATGTTACACGAGAAGGTGACATGGCATGTCTTTTTTTTTATTCTTTTTCTTTTTCTTTCTCTTCTTTTACAGATATGGGATTGGCCACTTGATGTGGGATTGGCCACTTGATGTGGGACTGTATTGTGCCAAAAGCCTTGCAGATAAATGTTAGTGATTGTAATAGAATTAGCCACTTTTGTATTGTGCCGTATGCCTTGCAGATAGCTGGGAGACTTATATGTTCTATATGACTGGTTATTCAGGTGGGAAAGGTAACTTAAAGTGTTTACTGTTTTCCCAATCGTGAGCAACTGGTGTGTGTTGCATATTACATGAGCAACCTGTAGGTGTTGCATATTTGGTAATGAGCAACCTGTAGGTGTTGCATATTTGGTTGAGCAACTTAATTATGTGTTACATGTTATATGGCATATTGTTGCATACATAATAACTTATTGAGATCTATTCTCACCCCTTCTCCCTTATTGTTTTAGATCCAGCTGAGACAGGAGGACAGGACCGGTGAGGCCGGGGAAGAGTTTGGACATCTTTTGGGTTATCAGGGTATGTTGTGGTCTGGGAGATGGGGTTGTTGTGGAGGTTATTCTTTTGGGAAGTGTTGTTTGTAAAAGCTATTTATAAGCAAATTTCCAGTATGTCGTTTTGTAATTAAACCTGGGATTTTATTGTGTTAAAGTAGGCTTGTATAAGCCTGTATACTCGTACTGTTTATGTTTAAACAGGTATAGTTTGGAAGCAGGTTTGTGTATTGCCTCCGAGTGAAGGGGTTATTTTGAAATGGTTTTTAAAAGGGTAATATACTTTTCAAGTTAAGATAAGAAAAGTTTTTTTTAAAGGTGTATTTGAGGACCCTCCAGCTTAGGACACGGGTTATAGGTCCTGGAGTTGGGGAGAGCCCTCACAGAGGGGGTGGATTATAATGAGATTTTTTCGCCTGTTGTGAGACACACTTCCATTCGGATTGTGTTGGGTCTTGTAGCGCACTATGATTTGGTGTTGGAGCAGATGGATGTGAAAACTGCATTTCTGCACGGTGAGTTGGATGAGCAGATTTTCATGGAGCAACCACATGGGTTCACGGAGCCCGGGCAGGAGCATTTGGTTTGCAGATTGAAGAAGTCACTTTATGGGCTGAAGCAGTCTCTGAGGCAGTGGTACACTAGATTTGACTCCTACATGGTACGTATTGGCTACAAGCGTTGTGAGTATGATTGTTGCGTGTATGTGAAGAGCCTTGATGATGGTTCTTTTATTTTCTGTTACTGTATGTGGATGATATGCTTATCGCGGGTAGAAGTAAGAACGAGGTCAATCAGTTGAAGGCCTTGTTGAGTACAGAATTTGACATGAAGAATTTGGGGGAAGCCAAGAAGATTCTTGGGATAGAGATTTGCCGAGACAGGAAATCTAGGAGATTGTGGTTGTCTCAAGCCGGCTATGTGGAGAAGGTGTTGGAGAGGTTCAATATGCGGGACGCAAAACCTGTGAAGACACCATTGGCGAGTCATTTTAATTTATCTGCCTCAGATTCCCCAAGTTCGACTGAAGATATTCAGAGTATGTCAAAGGTTCCCTATGCAAGTGCAGTGGGATGTCTCATGTATGATATGGTTTACACGAGGCCAGATTTGACGCAAGCTATTAGTGTGGTTAGCAAGTATATGGCGAATCCGGGTAAACAACATTGGGAAGAAGTCAAGTGGATTCTCAGATATTTGAAGGGCACTATGGATTATGGCATCATGTTTGGAGGTAAGAGTGAGGAGCTTTCTGTTGTGGGGTATGTTGATTCAGATTATGCGGGTGACTAGGATCGGAGGAGGTCGACTACGGGTTATGCGTTTACTCTTGGTGGTGGACCCATATGTTGGAGATCTATGATTCAGTCGATTATTGCATTGTGTACAACGGAAGCGGAGTACATGGCAGCGGTTGAAGCTGCAAAGGAAGCCTTATGGCTTCGGGGTTTGGTCAACGAGTTGGGTATTCAGCAAGGTGGAGTGAAGTTACTTTGTGACAGTCAAAGCGCGATTTTCATGGCAAAGAATCACATTTATCATCAACGGACGAAACACATTGATGTTCGATTTCACAAGATTCGGGAGTTAATTGATATGGGTGAGGTTGTGTTAGAGAAGGTTCACACAATTGAGAATGCTGCTGATATGTTGACGAAGCCGGTTACCACTGACAAGTTCAAGCACTGTTTGGACTTGTTGCACATCTCTAGCTGTTAGAGATAGGGAGGTTCGAATTGGTTCCTTGTATCTTCTGTTGGGTTGGGTGTATGCTCGCCAAGGTGGAGATTGTAGGATGTGGCTCGACATTTACTGGAGGGTTTGAGGCGGGCGCCCCATGTTTGGTGAGGCGGACGCCTGGAGATCCGTAGCTAGGGCCGAGAACTGGAGGTTTGAGGCGGCCGCTTGGCTGCTGCGAGGCGAGCGCATCAGAAGCCGTAGGTGTGGCTTTGGTTTTGGCAACGCCAGGCGGGCGCCTGGCTGATCCGAGGCGCACGCCTCAAGCACAGCGGGGAGGGTTTTGTTATACGGGCTTCTTTATTAAGTCAGGCTTTGTTTTGGGCTAGGGTCAATATATAAATATGTTTTGTAACCCTAATGAAAACAGAGGAGACATTGCACATATCAATAAAGAAGTAGTTCAAAACCCCAAAACAATTTCATCTCTTTTCTCTTTCGATTTCTCAATTGCTTGTGTGTTCTTGGTTTTTTTTTTTTTTTTTTTTTTTTTTTTTTTTTTTGTTTCTTTGCTTCCGCTGCATTGCACAACATTGTGGATGGAATTCAATGATAGAAAGCATAGCATGTGGGGTTCTAATACTTTTTTGGCCATTTTTTGCTGATCAACCAACAAATTGCAGGCAAGCATGCACTGAATGGGGGGTTGGAATGGAGATAATTGGGAATGATGTGAAGAGAGATGAAGTAGAGAAGCTTGTGAGAATGCTTATGGATGGAAATGTAGGCAATGAAATTAGAAATGCAGCCACTGAATGGAAAAAAAGGCTCATTTGGCCTCTAGTTTACAAGGTTCATCTTCCTTGAATTTTGATAGATTAGTTGAGTTTTTGCTATCTCAACCATCATCTCATCACTTGTGAATCAATTTACGGCCAAACTCTGTTTTCTTCACTTTTACTTTTAAATAAAATCCACCATATCACAAATATAATTTCATTCTACATTCATCCATTAACGTCGTTACATTGATTGAACAAAAATATGACTTGGTATAACTAACACACATTAAATATTTAACGAATCTAATACACTTGACGAATCAATGAAAATACACCCAACAACAAACCACTTACTCCACTTTCATTTTGCAGCTTCCTTCCTCGGCTAGCTTAAGCAAATTCCTTGCCCAAAAGCACCTCAAACAACTCCTCCAACTTCAAGTAAGATGAACCACCAGGCTTAACAGCCTCATGAGCTTTCTCTTTCCACTCCAATGCCTTCGCTCTCATCACCTTGCCCTTTCCTCCATCCATCAACTCCCTAACCAAACCTTCAACCTCATCTCTCTTCACATTATTATCAATCTCCATTCCAATTCCCCATTCCACACAACTATACCTGCAATTCGTTTGTTGCTCTGCAAAAAACGGCCAACAAATCACCGGAACACCGCCACTTATACTCTCAAGCGTCGAGTTCCACCCACTGTGTGTCAAAAACCCACCAATCGCTGGATGATTCAGCACTTGTTCCTGCGGGCACCAGCTCGCCAACATCCCCCTCCCTTTAGTCACCACCTCAAAATTAGCCGGCAACATTGCCGTATCTCCAGCGACAATGTCCGGCCTAATACTCCAAAGAAAATCCTTACCGCTATTCGCTAGCCCCCATGCGAACTCAATAAGTTGGTCCTTTGTCATCACTGTTATGCTTCCAAAGTTGACATATACTACTGAGTTTCTTTCTTTCGTGTCGAGCCAATCTATGCACTCTGATTCTTCTTTCCATAAATTTGAGCCGATTGATTGGAGGGTTTCATCTTGGATGCTGTTCAGGGTCAAGTGTAATGGACCGACTGAACAGGTGCGTGGATGGATGGTTGAGATTGCAGCTAAGACGTCGTGTTCTAAGGCATCAAAGGTGTTTAGAATGAGTGCAGATGATTTTGGGATGGCGGCGGTTTCTGTGAGGACAAAGTTGAGCATGATGTCGTTGATGTCGGTTGTTCTGATGAAGCTTGGAAAGTCCTTTAGTTGTATGTCTTTCATTCCTGGTACCCAATCAAGTGTTTTGTTCAAGTAGCCATTTGTAGCATCGCTTATGTCTGCAATTTTTCAACAATCACAAGAGTTATTAGTAGCTGATCCGAGTTGTGCACTCAGATTAGATTGCATGCAGCCCGACTTGCATAATAACATAACATGAATTTTACACGCATATTAAAAAAAACAAATGCTTTGAGTCTGAAAAGTAAATTATGAGAGAAAAAGTGGGTAGAAAGTATATTGTTAGAACAATAAGTGGGTCCCATTGTCCATTTTAGCTATGCTGCTGATATGAAATTTTGAGTCCATGTTGATGTATATTGTTGTAAATTCATACTCTCTCTTTTTCCCGATTTAAGATTCTTATTTTTTTTTTCCATTTTAGTATAATATTTTTAGTTGCTTTATTACTTATAATAAATAATGAGATTCACTTGTCATTCTCACAACAAAAATTCCTTAACCCACCTTCTTTCTCATATTTTACTTTCATACTCACTACATTTAATTTTTTTTAATTTTCATATAAAGTCAAACTCAAAATATTAAATTGGGATGGAGGTAGGACTATCTCTGTTCCAAAATGAATAAATTATTTTTAAATCTAGTTTCGATTATTTCGATTAAAAGTAATTTAAATTTATTTAGTTGTAGTTGGATTGAGGGTAGAGATGACAACGGATCGGGTTTGGATCGGATCAGTGCTGATCCGAATCTGATCCGAACAACACAAACCCTTTACCGAACCCACCCCGCTCCGAAGGTGTCTGATCCGAGCCTCGATCCGATCCGAAAAATCGACTCAGAAATAAAATGATAGAAAGTGGGTAGGAAGTATTTATTGTTAGAACGATAAGTGGGTCCCATTGTCCATTTTAGCTATGATGATATGAAATTTTGAGTCCATGTTGCTGTATACTCCCTCCGTCCCAGCGAAAGAGCCATCAAATTAGCCGGACACGCAAAATAAGAAATGTGATGTAGGAAAGAGAAAAAGTTTAAATATTGTGAGTATGAAAAATTAAATAGGAGAGAGAATGAGTGGGAGGTGATGTAAGAAAGAGAATGTTGTGAGTGTAAAAGTAAAGTAGGAGAGAGAATGAGTGGAGAGAATAGTGATTTAAGGTTTCCTTTTTGGGAAAGTGGCTTTTTAAATGGGACGCCCAAAAAAAAAAAAATGGCTCTTTCGCTGGGACGGAGGGAGTATTGTTGTAAATTCATACTCTCTCTTTCCCGGTTTAAGATTCTTACTTTTTTTTTCCATTTTCGTATAATATTTTTAGTTGTTTTATTACTTATAATGGATAATGAGACTCACTTGTCATTCTCACAACAAAAATTTCTTACCCTACCTTCTTTCTCATATTTTACTTTCATACTTACTACATTTAATTTTTTTTAATTTTCATATAAAGTCAAACTCAAAATATTAAATCGGGATGGAGGTAGGACTATCTCTGTTCCAAAATGAATAAATTATTTTTAAATCTAGTTTCGATTATTTCGATTAAAAGTAATTTAAATTTATTTCGTTGTGGTTGGATTGAGGGCAGAGATGACAACGGGTCGGGTTTGGATCGGATCAGTGCTGATCCGAATCCGATCTGAACAACACAAACCCTTTACCGAACCCACCCCGCTACGAAGGTGTCTGATCCGAGCCTCGATCCGATCCGAAAAATCGACTCAGAAATAAAATGATAGAATCAGAAATAAAAAATAAAATGAGTAGCTAAATACTTTCATGCACTCAAGAATGTTGTACATACAGTATGCCAAAAATTGGCTGCATGAGCACAATCATAATGAACAAAACTAAATGAGTAGATAGAAACAAACATAGTTGAGCTAAAATGATAGAAAAATCGACTCGCCTTATACAAAATTCGACGCCGATTGCCACTAATTCAGACTCTTTTTGCCTCCTTCAAACAGTCACGAAGAGCCTACACTGAGAGATGAGGGCGAAGAGAGAGACTAGGGCGGAGAGAGAGACGAGCGGAGCGGAGAGTGAGAGAACTAGCAGAGAGAGAGGAGGGGAGAGAGAGAGACTAGGGCGGAGAGAGAGACGAGCGGAGCGGAGAGTAAGAGTGAGAGAACTAGCAGAGAGGGAGAGAGGGGATAGAGAGAAAAAGAGAGGCGCCTCATAGAACCCTAAATTAATTATATACACGGGTTATTTGAGATCGGGTTGGATCGGATCTCGAATCGGATCAATAATGGTACCGAACTCAATCGGATCATAAATAATTGAAATCATATCCGAATTTTCGAATCAAATCGTCTTCAATTTGAATCGATTCGGTCAAATTGTCATCCCTAATTGAGGGAGTAACAAACTGTGGACAAAGTAAAGGCCCTACCGCTGGAACATAAATGACTAAGAATTATTACCCGAGGTAAATCTCAAGGGATTGGGTGCAAGTTTATTGATTAATAAATAATAACAAGTCCAATAACTAAAAATTGACCCCATTTTTTTTTTTTTTTTTTGCTTATTACAAGTGTCACCCATCACTTGTTTACTGGTCCAATATTTATATGTGTGTGAGAGCTAAAAATAGTAAGCTATCAAGATTGAAAATGGTGTGTACCTTTAAGGGGAGTCAAACCTCTATCCACAAGACCCTGATACTGCATATACGCCAATAACCCACAAGCACTTGTTGTCCAAAACAGCACTTCCGGCAGCCCGAACCGCTCCGCCGCCTTAAGTGTAAAGCTCATAACCCCATCAGAAACAATACAAGTCACCGGCGGCAAGTCGGAGCTACCATTCAAATTCGAAATCAGCTCACTAAAGGGCTCAAGACAATGCTTTGGAGTGGAGTAACAAAGAGAAGAGATGTCTTGGGTGGCATCGGCATCAGTAGGCGGTAACCCATCGGGGATGGAGTAGAAACGGAAGTCCGGCAAGCCGTCAAGGGAGGCGGGGCCGCGGGAGTTGAGGAGGCGGTTGTGGTTGTAGTGGGTGTTGACAAAGGAGATGTGGAAGCCTTGGTGGTGGAGGAGTTTGGCTAGTTTCATCATGGGGTTGATATGACCTTGAGCTGGGTATGGTATGCATATAGCATGTGGCTTAATATTCTTCTCCATTACTGAGATTGATCCCATGTAATTTTGGTTGATTTTACACACAGTTGGAGAGATGAGATGAGATGTACTATGAAGCATGGGGATGGTTTCTATTTATAGACATGACAATAATGGTACAGTAGCTAGATGAAAAAGAGTATGGGTCGTAGGGAAATGCCGTTTTTTCCTTGTTAGGTGTAAAATAAAGAAGGCGCTGACTACCGACCTTATAAAAACAATTTTGTTTAGTTACTCCATGTGTGCGGGAGCGGTCGAATTACGTAGGAAAATTGGGAGGGGTTATATTAGAGAATTCCGGTCAACATACCTCTCAAAAACTACCAAACATTTTTGTTTAATAAGAATTATTACATCATTTTATTGTAAGATTGACGCAAAATTTGTCATTCAATTGCAATTGCAGAAAAAAAAGATCAAGCACACAAACAAACAAACATAGGCTCTCAAGGAGAGAATACTACGGCTATCATGAGAAATTTATTATAATAAAAAATTAATAAACTTATAAATTAAATATAAATAAATAAACAACACAATTGTTTATAATCTCAACATGTTGAAATTAAAAAAAAAAAAAGTGCTATTGAAAATATTGCACATTTATAAACGGAGGAAAGGAAGAATTTTTGGCTTTTTTTTTTTCTGAAATCAATATCACACTACTAGAAATCACATTTTAGGCGACCAATCTAAGGAGACCAAAAAAAAATTGGTCGCCTAAACAATCTTTAGGCAACCAAAACAAAGCCTAGTCGCCATAAGTTACTCTTTCGCGACCGCATTTAGGCGACCAACAGTTTTGTCGCCTTAACATATTTTAGGCGACCAAATAAAATATTTGCCGCCTTAACATATTTTAGGCGACTATTCACATGTGGTCGCCTCAAACAATAGAGTTTAGGCGACTAAATTTTGCTTTGGTCGCCTCAAAAATAATTTAGGCGACTATATTGAATCATGGTCGCCTTAAAGACAGTTTAGGCGACTTTTTTGAATCTTGGTCGCCTTAAACAGAGTTTAGGCGACTATTAATATGTGGTCGCCTCAAACAACAGTGTTTAGGCGACTAAATTTTTCTTTTGGTCGCCTCAAACATAATATAGGCGACTGTTTGGAATCTTGGACGCCTTAAACAGAGTTTAGGCCACTATTTTGTATCTTGGTCGCCTTTAAAGTTGCTATCTACTTTCATTTGTTTAGTTTTTTTCTATCATTTTTTATATAACATTTTCTAAAAAAAACCACTAATTAACAAAGACTAAAATATTATTTTCTAGTCAATAAAAAATTTAAAAATAAATAAAAAATAAATATAGGGTAGTCCGTCCCTCTTTTGACTTTTCTTCTATATACTTTCATTTGTTTAGTTTTTTTCTATCTTTTTTTATATAACTTTTTTTAAAAAAAACCACTAATTAACAATGTCTAAAATATTATTTTCTAGTCAATAAAAAATTTTTAAAAAATAAATAATAAATATAGGGTAGTCCGTCCCTCTTTTGACTTTTCTTCTATATACTTTCATTTGTTTAGTTTTTTTCTATCTTTTTTTATATAACTTTTTTTAAAAAAAACCACTAATTAACAAAGGCTAAAATATTATTTTCTAGTCAATAAAAAATTTAAAAAATAAATAAAAAATAAATATGTGTCATTATTTAGGGTTTTAAGGAATGTGTCCCGATCTTGTGAAAATGGTATACGGCTACCTCGTTTATTTTTTTTTAATTTTTTTATACATTCTAAATGACATTTAAAGTGTTTTTTATATCTATGATATTCCTCAAAATTCAAATGGAAATTGAGTTACAAATATGTGCAATTATTTAGGGTTTTAAGGAATGTGTCCCGATCTTGTGAAAATGGTATACGGCTACCTCGTTTATTTTTTTTTTAATTTTTTTCTACATTCTAAATGACATTTAAAGTGTTTTTAATCTCTATGATATTCCTCAAAATCCAAATGGAAATTGAGTTAAAAATATGTGCCATTATTTAGGGTTTTAAGGAATGTGTCCCGATCTTGTGAAAATGGTATACGGCTACCTCGTTTATTTTTTTTTAATTTTTTTCTACATTCTAAATGACATTTAAAGTGTTTTTAATCTCTATGATATTCCTCAAAATCCAAATGGAAATTGAGTTACAAATATGTGCCATTATTTAGGGTTTTAAGGAATGTGTCCCGATCTTGTGAAAATGGTATACGGCTACCTCGTTTATTTTTTTTTAATTTTTTTTTACATTCTAAATGACATTTAAAGTGTTTTCATCTCTATGACTTTCCTCAAAATCCAAATGAAAACTGAGTTACAAATATGTACCATTATTTAGGGTTTTAAGGAATGTGTCCCGATCTTGTGAAAATGGTATACGGCTACCTCGTTTATTTTTTTTTAATTTTTTTCTACATTCTAAATGACATTTAAAGTGTTTTTAATCTCTATGCTATTCCTCAAAATCCAAATGGAAATTGAGTTACAAATATGTGTCATTATTTAGGGTTTTAAGGAATGTGTCCCGATCTTGTGAAAATGGTATACGGCTATCTCGTTTATTTTTTTTAAATTTTTTTCTACATTCTAAATGACATTTAAAGTGTTTTTTATCTCTATGATATTCCTCAAAATTCAAATGGAAATTGAGTTACAAATATGTGTCATTATTTAGGGTTTTAAGGAATGTGTCCCGATCTTGTGAAAATGGTATACGGCTACCTCGTTTATTTTTTTTTAATTTTTTTCTACATTCTAAATGACATTTAAAGTGTTTTTAATCTCTATAATATTCCTCAAAATCCAAATGGAAATTGAGTTACAAATATGTGCCATTATTTAGGGTTTTAAGGAATGTGTCCCGATCTTGTGAAAATGGTATACGGCTACCTCGTTTATTTTTTTTTAATTTTTTTCTACATTCTAAATGACATTTAAAGTGTTTTCATCTCTATGACTTTCCTCAAAATCCAAATGGAAACTGGGTTACAAATATGTGCCATTATTTAGGGTTTTAAGGAATGTGTCCCGATCTTGTGAAAATGGTATACGACTACCTCGTTTATTTTTTTTTAATTTTTTTCTACATTCTAAATGACATTTAAAGTGTTTTTAATCTCTATGATATTCCTCAAAATCCAAATGGAAATTGAGTTACAAATATGTGCCATTATTTAGGGTTTTTAAGGTTTTATGTGTCCCGATCTTGTGAAAATGGTATACGGCTACCTCGTTTATTTTTTTTAAATTTTTTTCTACATTCTAAATGACATTTAAAGTGTTTTCATCTCTATGACTTTCCTCAAAATCCAAATGGAAACTGAGTTACAAATATGTGCCATTATTTAGGGTTTTAAGGAATGTGTCCCGATCTTGTGAAAATGGTATACGGCTACCTCGTTTATTATTATTATTATTATTATTATTATTATTATTATTATTATTATTATTATTATTATTAATTATTTTTTATATCAATTATTATAATGTTATTACTAATTATTATTGTAGTACTAAGCATTTACATTTATTATACAATTATTATTATTAAATAATTTTATTAGATTTTAAATGAATTGAATATTTTTTCAAATAAAAAAACTAAGTATCATTATTATCATTTATTATTAAGTCATTTTCTTTCACATGGATCTTCATCTTAGCCATATATAATAACACATTCAAGTTGAATCCAATGGCTCACATTTTAACAAATTATTTCACTTGGATCACCATCTCAACCATCCATTCCTATTAAATCAACGGTCCAAATTTCTTACTCACACACTTTCAAATCTTTTCACAAAACAAAACCAAATCCTCCTCAATTTCTTTCTCCACGCCTCCTCATTTTCTCTCTCTCTCTATCTCTCCACAACGTACTGAGCACGAGACCGTCGGCTGCCAGGAATCCCACCCCTCCCTTTCCCCTTCAATTCGGCTCTCCCCCTCGACTGTGCCGCTTCTCCATCACCCTCACGCCCTCCCCAACGCCGTCTTCGCCACAGATCTGGGTCATCTCCATCTCCTTCTCTCCGTCTCCGTCTCTCCGTCATCATCTCCGGCGACGGCGACCAAACGGCGTTTCTTCAATTTCGTTTTGATTTCTTCAATCTCTCCACACACTCCGTCTCTCTCTCAGATTTGTTTTCTTTAATTTCGTTTTGATTTTTGTTTTGAAGAAACTTAATTTATTCTATTTTTGTTTAAATTTAATGGGTTTGGTTTTTTGGTGTTGTTGTTAGTGATGATGGTGATGGTAGAGGGATGGTGGCGTGGTGATTGAGATGGTGGTTGGTGGTGGTTGATGGTGGTTGTGGTATAAGGGAAGTTTAAGGGACTAATTTGTCAATAATAGAACTTAAGGGACCGATTTGTCAATACAAAATTATATATATATATATATATATATATATATATATATATATATATATATATATATATATATAATTTATAAAATTATATATATATATAATTTTGATTTATCAAAAATAAATATTGAAAAAGAAAATTTAAAAAATTAATAACACTTTTAGGCGAGCAAATGTAAATTTGTGGCCTTAATTTGGTTACTTGGAGACCAAAATACTTTGTCACCAAAGAAAACCTTTAGGCGACCAAATGTAGTTCGTGGCCTTAATTTGGTTACTTAGGCGACCAATACTTTGTCGCCAAAAAATATTTTTAGGCGACCAAGATACGTTGTCGCCAAAGAACACTTTTAGGCGACCAAGTTACTTTGCCGCCAAAGAACACTTTTAGGCGACCAAACGTAAATTTCGTCGCCTAAAACCTGAGGCCAAGAGGTTTGTGTGGCCAATCTTTGGCGACAAAAATTGGTCGCCGTATGTTTGTGGCGACGGATTTCAGGATAAGGCGACCAATTTTTTTTGTCGCCTAAAATGTGATTTCTGGTAGTGTCATATTGAATTTCATCTCTAATTTTACTTATCATCGATAGATTTTAAGGTATTTTTTCTAATAACTAAACAAGAAATTATTCAATGTCATACATTGAACATAAGAAACATGATAAAGTGGGAGATTGAAAGGCTTTATAAAATACTAGTAGATATTTAATTGATGTTCATTGAGATTGAACAATGAAGCAAAGTGGGAGACTGAATGGAGCTTTGAAAAATTTAATATTACATTAATATATTGTAATTATATAATAATAAACATATTTATAAGTTAATAAGATATTAATTAATATATAAAATAATTATAATTAATTAATATATCTCTTAATTAAAAGAATTTTGATAATCTTAATAACATTAATTTATAGATTTTCTATTGTAATATAGAAGGCTAAAATCAATGCCAAAAACTTGTAAAAAACGCGTTGTTTGTTATGCTTAACAAAAAACGTGTTTTAAGAACACGCTCTCACCCCTCTCTCTCTCTCTCTCTCTCTCTCTCTCTCTCTCTCTCTCTCTCTCTCTCTCTAAATGTAAACAGAGACCACCCATTATCTCTCAAGCCGTCTTCCTCACCAAGCTCTCTCTCTCTTTCTCAAAATCCATTCACCGGCGACCTCAATCGCCTCCTCCCCAGTTGTCTCTCCCGAATCCCTTCCTCACCATTTCTCTGTGCATCGAAACAACGCCCCAATCCCTTCTCTACAATCGCCCATCACCAAGCTTCCAGACCTATACCCAATCAACGACCCAAGTCACCAATCGTCCTCTCCCTAGCTCTCCCTAATCGTCTTCCTCACCAATCCATTCGCCGGCAACTCAACACTAAACCAGAATCGCCTTCCCCACGGTTCCCCTTCTTCGGCGACGACCTTACTCCTCAACAACAGCCGCTGCATCACCGGTTCTCTCCCTCTCTTCAACCGTCGACAATTTCTCCACTGTTCCAGATTCAAGTCCGTTCAACACACCTACACACACTTGGGAATTTTTTGTTGGGTAGTTTTGTTAAACTGGGGAATCTGGTGGATGCGTAGTTTTGTTACTGGGGAATCTGGTGGATGCGTGGGATGTGCCAGTGCTAGGGATTTGATGTGCCAGTCCTAGTGTAAACTAATGCCAGTGTGTTTGTTTTTTAGTACCAGTTTATGTGTTTTGAGTGTCAGTGCATGTTTTTTAGTGCCAGCAAAAAAGAGTGCCAGTTCATATTTTTTGGAGTGCCAACTCATGATTTTTGGAGTGCCAGTGCATGTGTTTATGAGTGCCAGCAAAAAAGAGTATCAGTGTTTGATGTGAATACGCAGCGGAAGTAACCAAGGAACGACCGAAATCGAATCCTTCTGCAAGGAACCCGAAGAATTCCCAAAAGATAATCTAAGAACTCTGAAGAAGAACTTAGAGAATTAAGAGAAAATCTCTTTGAATAAAAATTAATAATAATGAAGTTGTTCTTCCCAAATAAAACTCAAAAGTATTTATACTAGACTCCTAATCAGCAAATAAATAAGTTCCCAAAATAAATAAACATCCCAAAAATAAAGTAGTTTACGTAAATACTCCAACTGGTTCCTGGAATCCGACGATAGCGCGGCCGCTCACCTACTCAGCGCGTTCGCGCTCAAGTTCCGAAGATCGCCCCTTCTCGTCACCGCTTCCTGCGCGGCCGCCCTCCAAAGCTGCGCGACCGCGCACACCTCCAGACGCTTCTGCTCCATGGCTCGACAAACCGGGCGCGGCGCCTCACGTAAAAGCGCGGCCGCCCTCCTGCGCAGACAGATCACTATCGGCTCCAATCTGGTATGCATCATTCGCCCCGACTTCAAAAGGATTCGACCCCGAATCCTTGTCCAAGTAAAGAGGGTCATCGGGATGGAACTCCATCAAATCGGAAACATTAAACGTGGAAGAGATATTCCACCCCTCCGGTAAATCGACAACATAGGCATTGTCATTAATCTTCTTCAAAATCCGACAAGGCCCAATATTCTTCGGATGAAGCTTGTGATACGTCCCTTGAGGAATTCGTTCCTTACGCAAGTGAACCATCACCAAGTCACCAACACTGAAGACTTTCACACGACGACGCTTATCCGCTAGCTCTTTATATTTGGCATTGGACGCCGCAATATTCCTACGAACCTCTGACTGCACCGCATCAACCATCTCCGCTAGATTCTCAGCTGCAATACTGTACCCCGGAACCTTCGGAAGAGGAATCAAGTCAAGAGTATACTTCGGAGGTCACTGATACACTATCTCAAAAGGAGTCTTCTTCGTCGTCCGATTCGTCATATTATTAAAAGCAAATTCAGCAGTAGACAAAGCCAAATCCCATTTCTTCGGATACTCCCCACACAAACAACGCACCATAGAACCCATCGTCCAGGTTTGACCACCTCCGTTTGGCCGTCAGTCTGAGGGTGAACGAGCTACTGAACTGCAAGTCCGTCTGAAAGATACGCCACAAGGTACGCCAGAAATGGCTAAGGAACTTCGTATCTCTGTCAGATGTAATAGTCTTCGGGATCCCATGAAGACGAACAACCTCCTTGAAAAACAGCCCCGCGATGTGAGAAGCATCATGAGTCTTACGACAAGGTATAAAGTGAGCCATTTTAGAAAAACGGTCCACCACCACGAAAACAGAATCATGAGCACGCTGCGTCCTCGGAAGACCAAGCACGAAATCCATAGAAATATCTTCCCAAGGACCATCCGGAATTGGTAAAGGGGTGTACAAACCCGTATTCTGTGACTGTCCCTTGTTGATCTGACACACCATGCACTTCTGAACAACTCTATGTGCATCCCGCCGAAGATGTGGCCAAAAATACTTCTTCGCGACAAGCTCAACAGTCTTTTCTCTCCCATAGTGTCCCTTCCTGTGAATTTCTGAAATAAGGCTCTCACGAACTGAGCCATGGGGAATACACAATTTGTCCATGTAAAACAAGAAACCATCCTGCAATAAAAATAACCCGACCGGGTCTCCATCACGACACTTGGTCCAGTCATCCGCGAAGTCCGGATCAGTCGCATATAATTCCTTCAAGCGCCGAACCCCACAACTATATTTGCCATAATCACCAACAAATTAGCCCGACGACTCAAGGCATCGCAACTTTATTGAGCCGTCCCACTCTTGTGCTTGATAACAAACGTAAACTGCTGCAAATAAGCAACCCAACGAGCATGCATACGAATAACAGGCGTCTTACTATTCAAGTACTTTAAAGCCTCGTGATCTGTATGAAGAATGAATTCACGATGCAACAAGTACTGTTCCCAATGCTTGACCGCTTGGACAACCGCATAGAATTCGAGTTCATAAACTGTCCACTTACGTTTGGCCTCCTCCAATTTCTGGCTCATGAAAGCAACTGGTTTCTTCCCTTGGCGCAAAACAGCCCCAATACCAACCACCGAAGCATCTGTCTCTAATTCAAATGGTTTAGAGAAATCTGGCAAGACTAACAAAGGAGCACTAGACAGCTTTTCTTTAATCAGTGCAAAGCTAGCTGTAGCCTCATCACTCCAAAGAAACTTCCCTTTCTTCAAACATTCAGTGATCGGAGCCATAATAGTGCTAAAATTACATATAAAACGACGATAGAAAGTAGCAAGGCCATGGAAACTACGAACCTCACTAACAGTTGTCGGTGTAGGCCAATCACGAATAGCACAAACCTTCTCCTCATCCACCCGAATGCCATCTGCAGAAACAACATAACCCAAGAACAATAGATGATCAAGCATAAAACTACACTTCTTGAGATTCACATATAATTCATTATCCCTCAAAGCCTGCAGAACCGCTCGAAGATGTTCCAGATGCTCCTCCTCCGATCTACTATAAATCAAAATATCGTCAAAGTACACCACCAAGAATTTACCATTAAAGGGCTTCAACACTTGATGCATTAATCTCATGAAAGTGCTAGGGGCATTTGACAACCCAAACGGCATGACCAACCACTCGTACAATCCCTCCTTAGTTTTAAATGCGGTTTTCCACTCATCCCCGGGTCGCACGCGGACTTGATGGTAGCCACTCTTCAAGTCAATCTTAGAAAACACCGTGGAACCCCTGAGCATATCCAACATATCATCCAAACGAGGAATGGGAAAACGGTACTTGACAGTGATTTTGTTGATGGCGCGACTGTCGACACACATACGCCAAGTGTCATCTTTCTTAGGCACAAGGAGAGCTGGAACTGCGCATGGGCTCATGCTTTCCTGTATATACCCCTTGTTCAATAACTCTTCCACCTGTCCCCTCAAAATGTCATGCTCAGTGGGGCTCATCCTGTAATGAGCAAGATTAGGAAGGGAATCACCGGGCACCAAGTCAATGTGATGTTGCATATCACGCAAGGGCGGTAACCAGTAGGAAGTTCGTCCGCATAACATCTTTATACTCCTCCAACAATGATCGCAGAGACGTAGGGACCAAACTAACTCGTCCCAAAACCCCTTTACGCACTACATCGCTAACACAAAAGGCGCAGCCAAAATATCCTCAGCAAATTCATGTGCAGTGCATAAGGAAACAAGAGGTTTCACTTTCTTATTACCACTAGGATCGGCTTTCAATGCAGGTAAATGAAAACGAACCCCGTCTTTCTTAAAACGAATAAAATTTTCTCTCCCATTATGCACAACCCCAAGATCATATTGCCACGGCCTACCCAACAATACATGGCATGCAGTCATATCGATTATATCACATAAAACCTCATCTCTATAACTACCCATAGAAAAAGGGAGAAGACATTGTTCATGTACCTTTATAGAGCCGACACTGTTGATCCACCCCACAGTGTAGGGAGTAGGATGCTTGCGGACCTCCAGCTTCAACTTATCCACCAAGCCACGAGCCACCAGGTTCTCGCTGCTACCACTATCCACAATAATCGTAGCTGTGAAGTCCTTAACCTTGCCTTTGGCACGAAAAAGGTTATGTCGTTCCGGATCAGTCTCCACTGCAGGGGTAGTCAGCATAAGCTTCCGAACCACATAGGACCCATGCTCGTCACAATTGTCTTCATCATCCGCGTCCCCATTCGGATCAATATAAACAGTCTCACAATTATCGTCATCCTCCTCACCATCACACGCATCACGATCCACCATATTAACTCCTCTCCGTGGTTGCGGACAACGATTAGACAGATGTCCAGTCTGATTGCACCGAAAACATTTGTCCCCATAATTTCGAGCATACGGATTATTATTTTGGGGGTTGGTGTTTCTACGAGCCGGTGGATCAGGAGTAGGAGCGGGAGAAGGAGGCTTTACCATCATCCGTCTTTGACCCTGCAGCCTGCGTATCTCCTTACTACCCTCGCCATTAGAACCTGACCCTTGGTTTTTGCCACCCGAAGAAGAAGCAGCACCAAACTGTTTAAATGTAGTCGGAGGCCGATATGTAGTCGATAACTATTTCTCCGCCTTTTTCGCCCTTGAAATAGCATCGTTCAGAGAATAGGTAGTAAACAATTCCACCGCATTCTTAATATTCAGCCGAAGACCCGAAACAAACCGAGCAACCATCTGCGACTCTGTCTCAAACAGATCGGTACGCGCAGACTGAGCATAGAAATCATGGGCATATTCCTCGACTGAACGACCACCCTGTTTACAAGCCAAGAATTTCTTATAAAGGTCCTGATCATGATCACGAGGGAGAAAACGATCCCGTAATTCCCTCTTCATTTGGTCCCAATACCGAATTTCAGGTTGTCCCTCGCGTATCCTCTGCCTTGATAATTGATCCCACCAAGCAGAGGCACCATCACGCAGTTTATAAGCAACATAGGGGACTTTTCTATCCTCCTCAACACGCATCAATTTAAAGAATTTTTCGACTTCAGAAATCCAATCTAAAAACTTTTCAATGGATAACTCACCGCAAAGACCGGAATGTCCGCCCTAATCTTGGGTCGATGATCCACCGGAGGCGCTGCCCTGGCCTCTTCATCCTCTATATCCGATACATCCCCGCCCATCGGATCGCCATGGTGGAGATTTTCCCCTCGACGACCAGCCCGATTTCGTGGGTTGGCATCACCTTGCCCAACCTGCAAACCCGTCAAAAGTTGCACCAGTTCTCTGTGTTGACGCTCCTGCCGCTCGATATCTGCCTGACGATCTGCCTGGCGAAGCCTCTCCTGTCGTTCAATATCAGCCTGGCGATTTCTTTCCATGGTTTGAAGAATTGTGGTAAGAGTGACATCTCTGTCGTTATCCCCATTATTGGCCATCCTCTCGTCGAAGAACCCTAAGATCGTCCGATTTCTGATACCAACTGATGTGAATACGCAGCGGAAGTAACCAAGGAACGACCGAAATCGAATCCTTCTGCAAGGAACCCGAAGAATTCCCAAAAGATAATCTAAGAACTCTGAAGAAGAACTTAGAGAATTAAGAGAAAATCTCTTTGAATAAAAATTAATAATAATGAAGTTGTTCTTCCCAAATAAAACTCAAAAGTATTTATACTAGACTCCTAATCAGCAAATAAATAAGTTCCCAAAATAAATAAACATCACAAAAATAAAGTAGTTTACGTAAATACTCCAACTGGTTCCTGGAATCCGACGATAGCGCGGCCGCTCACCGCTACTAGCCGCGTTCGCGCTCAAGTTCGAAGATCGCCCCTTCTCGTCACCGCTTCTGCGCGGCCGCCCTCCAAGGCTGCGCGACCGCACGCACACCTCCAGGCAGCACGCTCCATGGCTCGACAAACCGGCGCGGGCGCCCTCCTGTAAAGCGCGGCCGCCCTCCTGCGCAGACAGATCACTATCGGCTCCAATCTGGTATGCATCAGTGTTTGGTGTAAAAAAGTGCCAGCACATGTACACTGGCACTTATTGATACTACAACGGGCACTTTTATAAGTGCCAGTATCAATGTTAAAAAGTGCCAGTGTAATGGCTGGCAATTATTAACACTCCACTGGCACTTTTAATAACTGTCAGTATCAATGTAAAAAAGTGCCAGTGTGCTCACTGGCAATTTTTAATATTAACACTAGCACTTGAGAAAAGTGTCAGTTTCATGTTTATAAAATACCAGTATGAAATCACTGGTCATTTTGAATATTAACACTGCATTTATCATGGTTGTCAGTAATTACGAAAATGTCACCGTTTATTTTGAATAATAATGTTCAGCGCTTTGAAAAAACACTTTTTTCCTTATCTTATAAAAAACTAATTTTTTATAAGACCAACTCAAAATCAATTGGAACAATTTTGTAACTACTAGAATTTACTAGAATTTGATGGTCATTAGAAAAGAATTCAAAACCGCTGCGCTGTCAACCACTTCAGTCAACAATGCGCACGATTAAATATACTCCCTCCGCCCCGCCTGAAGAGACACAAAATCAACCTCGCACGCAAATTAAGGAAAATGATGTAGGAAAGAGAAAAGGCTTAAATGTTGTGAGTATGAAAAATTAAATAGGAGAGAGAATGAGTGGGAGGAATTGTTAGGAGAAAGAATGTTGTGAGTGTAAAAGTAAAGTAGGAGAGAGAATGAGTAGGTGGAATAGTAATAAAAACTTTCCTTTTTGAAAAAGTGTCTTTTTAAATAGGACACCCAAAAAGAAAATTTGTGTCTTTTCAGACGGGATGGAGGGAGTATGTCCGTTAACTAAAGGTAAAAAAAAATAAAAAAAATCTACTCCCTCCCTCCGTCCCAATTATATTACTCACTTAGTCCCAATTATATTACTCACTTACTGTTTCGCATGAAAAATAAGAAATAATGTTATTAAAGTAGGAATTGTGAGTGGGTAGGAGAGAAAAAGTGAGATAGAGAATAGTAAGTGGATAGTTGTTGTGAGTATGACAAGTGGGTCCTATGAATAGAAATATTAAAATGTTTCCTTTTTAGAAAAGTGTGACTTTTAAGTGAGACGCCCTAAAGACAAAGTGGGTAAAATTTTATGGGACGGAGGGAGTATGTTTTAAATTCTGAGTACGATCGCATCCTCTCGTTACCACGTGAATCCGCTCCAGATTGTGACTATATATTTTTTTAATTAATTTATGCCATGTACTCCCTCCGTCCGTTACAAAGTTTACAGTTACTGTTTGCACGCAAATTAAGAAAAAAGTTAGTTGAGTAAGTGTTGTGAGCATGAAATGTGAGGTTAGAGAAAGTGGAGTAGGAAATACTGATTTGATTGGCGTTGTGAGTATAAAAATAAAGTAGGAGAGATAATTAGTGGGTGAAATAGTAAAAATTCTTTGCTATTTTAGGAAGTGTGAAGTTTGTAATGGGATGTTCAATAAAAAAAGTGTGCAGGTTATAGCGTGATGGAGGGAGGATGATCTAATCTCTTCGCATAATTTCTCTTCAAACACATTCTACCTATTTATGATATTTACCTATTATTTGTGAAGTTGTTCAATTCTTTTTAGCTTTCATATAATTTTGTTCAGTCATGTCAAGGAAAATAAATGCATAATTTTTTTCTTTTTGAATAAATTATAAAATTGAAAAAAATTATTATAATGAAAAAGAATTATATTTTTCTGAATTCTAATCTGGAAATTGTACATCTTAATTACAAAACATAGTTGTGAAAATATAACCAATTTTTTTAGTGGTGGGTCAAATTTTTATAGACTATCTTGACAATCAAACAATCTTGTGAAAAAACTAAATTTTTCTTAAGCAATAGAAAATCAATTTTATAGTCTTATGATTATAAATTATTAATTTCACAATTTTATCGTTTTAATTCCTAACCCATAACGGGATATAACTATAAAAATGGAGTAGGTCTCCGGATAAACGCGTTTCTCCGTAAGTTATGGAGAAACGTGTTTTTCCAAAAAAAAAATATTATAATTTTTTTTTTTTTTTGCATTCATTAAAAAAAATTTTGGATCAGTCTCAAAGGTTTTGGATATCCAGAACCCTTTGATCATGATATCCAGAAGTTATGTTAGAATGGGACCAACACATACCAACTTTCTTGTCATGGCCTTCACTTTTTTACGTATATATTTTTCATTTGTTTTACGGATATACTTTTCACTGATTTCTGGATATAGATTTGGCCAAGGTCATGATCAATACAAAATTTCTGGATATCCTTTCTCTTAATTTCTGGATATACTTTTTAGTGATTTCTGAATATATATACTTGGTCAAGGCCAAAGGCCAAGGCCATGAGCCAAGGCCAAGGATATCCAGAAAATCACTAAAAAGTATATCCAGAAATTAAGAGAAAGGATATCCAGAAATTAAGAGAAAGGATATCCAGAAATTTTGAAAGTGATATCCTTTCTGGATATCAACTTAAAAAGATTCTGGATATCACTTTTGATGCGACCTTATAAAATGAATTGGGCCCAAGCGCCAGGGCTTAGGCCCACTAACTAGTCATGGGCCAAACCCAATGAATAGGGACCATTTGAGAGAATAATGATAATGGAGCGACATGAAAGGAGTAGGCAACATGGGCTTAAATGAGGCCATGATAAGAAGGCGCGTGAGAGTATAGCCGAATATGCAACAAGGTCAGGCGAGAAACCCTGTAGCAAAGGTGAAGTTCGTTATAATTATGTGTACAAGGGGGATCTATTTCTCGCAAGGACATCCGACTAAGGGTGACATTCGGAATGTCGCCCTCCTCCCTATGGTTATCGCCTATGCGGCATGGGTGTCTAAGCATTTCCGCTACATGTTTCCAGTTGGCGCCTGCCCCCTTAACCCTAGCTATTTGTGATGTGTGATTGATGTGACAAGGTGAATAGTGAAATCCCACTAACTTAAGGTTGGTTGAAACCCCCTTTTGGATGATTGACAAGTGTCCCCCCATGTACAAGGCACATGGGGGGCTTGAGAGTTTATAAAGATGAATAGTATCATTTGCATGATAAGCTCTCTCTCTCTACTCTCTCTCTCTTTAGGGTTTCCATTGATATAATCACCACCTTGAACACCTAACCTTACTCTCACGCCGGAGGGGGTTCGCCGGAGTCACCCCCGGCCTAGTTCACGTGTTTTCTTGTGTGTAGGCTACCATTCAAGGAAGAAGCAAGCCGAATTATCCTCTACAATTCAATTCCTGTGCAACCAAAATTTCTTATGGTAGCATCAGTTGGTTCCGTTGCCGGGACTGAATTTCTTTCCTTGTTTGGGCTGATCAGCTGATGCTGGTGGTGGTAGCGTCCTGTTTTGAGGTGGTTGAAGGTGGCGGAGTGGTGTTCTTGAGGTTGACGTCACTGTTGAAGCTGCCCAGGAGTTACGTTTAAGGTTGTTGTTCAGTTTGGTTGATTGTGTCTCAGTTTGTGGTTGTTTGCGAACCCAGAAAATTACCTAAATGGTTCAAGAAAAGAATGCCCAGGGGAAGGACACCCAGAATACAGCATTGGAAACACCTAACCCGAAGGATGCCCGTAGGGCTAGATCAGGGACCGCGCGGGAAGGAGAGGTGCATACCACTGAGACTGATTCGGCAATCAGGAGCGTCAGGAGGCGAGAAGAGAGGGAGCGAGTTGAAGTAAGCAAGAGAAAGGCCGGCGAGCAGAATCCCGCTCCATCGAAAACTGAGGTGGTAGTCGAGCAGTTAAGGAAAGAGAATGAATTCATGATGAAAGTTCTAGCTAATAATGAGAGGTTGAGAAAGATGGGTCAGGCACCCACGGCGATCCCGCCTGAAATGTCGGTAGAAGTAGATGGCCGAGACCAGGGAAGAGAGCCAAATGTTAGCCATAGTGCGTCAAAAGGGGATGATAGGCGCGCGAAGGATACGCCACCACCTAAAGGCGAAGAAGGAGGCCGTAGAAGGTGGGAAGTAAGCAAAGAGAGATCTGGGGGTGGAGGCAAGAGGAAGCACTCAGATCATGTAGAAAGGAGAATCTATCACAAGTCAGGGGACTCGCGGGATGATTCTTACTACTACGGATATGAAAGTGACGAGGGGTCGACTGCCGACAGAGATTATGTACCAAGTCACTCAAGATATTCTGATGATGGGACGTATGTCCGGGAAAGGTCGCAAAGGTCAAGGCATTCTGATAGAGCTCGCCGAGATGAATTGACGCAGCGAGATAGAGATCGTAGGCGGCGGGAAAGGAGGGATAGAGAAAAAGCGGAAAAGGTCGCTGAAGCCGAGAAGGTCGCAGAGGCGATTAAAGTTGCAGAGGCTTTGAAAGCCGTCGAGTTGGCTAAAGCCGCAGAGCTAGAAAAGGCCAAGAAAAATGAAGATGATAAGTGGAAATCCGAGATGGCAGAAATGGCAAAGAAAATTAAAGAGTTAGAGGCGGGAACCAAGCCCGCAGAGGTAAAAGGCTCCTACTTGGCCCCATTTGCGAGGAATATTCAGATTGTCGCCCCGATCCTTCTTTTCGTATGCCTAATTTGCCAAGTTATTCTGGGGTTTCAAGGGCGAACACTCACATTGGAGGATTTGAAGTAACGTTGTCGCTATTGACTGATAATGAAGCCGTAATCTGCAAGGCGTTTGCGAGCACTCTTGCTGATCACGCATTGGAGTGGTTTTTGGCTCAGCCGGCGGAATCAGTGCTTAGATATCAGGATCTTAAGAACAAGTTTCTTGCGAGATTCAGTGGGTCGGGAGCCCAGCCCACTCAAAAAACCGAATTGTGCAGCTTGAAACAGGATGAAGGGGAGAATATTTTGGCTTTTACTGATAGATTTATGGGAATTGCAAACCGGATCGCTGATGTCAGCCAGGGCGAGATCATCATGTTATTTAATTCAGGATTGTTACCTGGGCATTTCAAAACGGAATTTTGTATGCGATTACCGAAGACAACTTGCGAGTTGTACGAAAGGGTTAGAGCATACTGCAGCGGTAGTAAGGAGGAAATAGTCAAGGTCGCCCCTGCAGCAGGGGGCTCTGTTAAGAAGAGTGTAAAAGAAAGGATCGAGGTTGTGAAAGATGATGATAAGGGTGATAAAGGAGGTCGCAGCGGGAATCACGCTGGCGGGAGTAAAGGAGGCTGTGATAGAAGTCAGGGCCAGAGGAAGGTCATCAAGTTTAGTAGATTGAACACGACTATGAGCGAGATCTTGAGAAAGGAGGATTTCCCGAAGCCATATCCCATTAGAGAAGACACCTATGCGGCAAGGAATCAGAATAGTTATTGCGACTTTCACAAGGATAAGGGACATACGATAGAGGATTGTTATAATTTAAGGAAGTTAATTCAGTCAAGAATAGACAAAGGCGATTTCAAGCAGTATCTGGAGGGCAGCACAAGGCGAGAAGAGGGGGCGCGACGAGAAAGAGCTCAGGATTGAAACGTTGTCGATGTTATTCAGGATCCATTGCCCAGTGTTGCCCAGTTGGACAATCAAATTATGATGTTGTCGCACAGTTTTGACATCCCTCCATTTGTCGCCATCGAAGACAGAGTTATCAGTTTCTCCAGAAGCGAGTTGGCAGCGACAAGGGGTCATGGGAGCCAACCTGTGATTATAACCATATGCCCAGGAAATAACATTGTTCAGCGCGTAATGGTGGATTCAGGAGCGAGTAGGAATGTATTGTACTACGAGGCTTTCAAGAGGATGAATTATACTGATGCGAACTTGGTACCTTACAAGGGATATTTAGAGGGATTTACAAATCATTCAGTCAAGGTTAAGGGGACGATCATGCTAGAAGTAGAGGTCGGTGAAGGTGACCTAGCGAGAAGCGAGCAAGTTGAGTTCATGGTGATTGATTCGTTCCGCCTCATAACGCCCATAGTCGGGAATCCCTTTTCACGAGTTTTGAAATGGTGCTTTCTATCCCGCATCAGTAGAGTAAAGTATCCGACTCCTGCAGCTGTGTTGTCGTCTTCGAAGAGTGAGGCAATCACGGTGGCGAGAAAGAAGAAGGAGATGCATAAAAGCCAAGAGGGCTTCTACTGGTTCGTTGATTTACAAGGTTCGATTCTCGCCAGCGGAGATTAATATGGGATTGATTTGGTTGAACTTGAGGATGACCGGGATAGTCACCGAAAGTATGAAGGAGGGCACGATAATGGTCATCGTCGGATGCCGAGATTTGTGGCATGAGCGAGGAAGAGAGATGATAATAAGCGAGGAAAACCGATCATGTGTGAGCTATGCTGCAGAATGTCGCAGTGAACTCGACGGGTATGGAAATGGTGGGTACGGCGTTGTATATTGCCGAGCTTGCTGCCGGATGTTTCAGCTCTTGTTCTAAATGAGTGGGAACCCTAGAATTGAGGAGATAGATAATGGAGGAGATTTGTGGATGATTATCGACGAAGATTGTGAAAAATATGTCGGAGGTAGAGGATAAAGATGAGGGCTGACCTACGGGCTACACATTTGGTGACCCAGTTGAAGGTGATTCTCGCCAAAGGCCTGAATTAGTAAAAAGCGAAAAGAATCGAGGATGGAAACTTTACAAACGCGAGATGAGCCTCGAGATTCCAGGCGGGCGAGGGAGCTAGAGAGGAGGTGGGGAGATCAATCAATACTTCCCGTAGCGGAATGATTAAGATCGTGGGAAGCAAGTTATTCGGGGATGAGCGAGAAAGATTGGTAGAATTTCTGAAAGATAATTTGGATGTGTGTCGCTATGGCGGCCGTGAGGTGGATACTGAGGGGGGATTGATGAGAATGTCGCCCTACACTGCCTTTTAAATGCCGATCCCAATGCTTGAGCCGTGCTCAAGCAAATGGCTAAAGCTTGCTCGCCGATAGAAGGAGAATGCGGTCATGGATGGAAACCGATAAATTATTGAAGGCGGG